>JAHLJT010004567.1:201566622-201601616 GCA_031308135.1 Acheta domesticus | reverse complement strand
TGAGTAAATGCATTTTAGTGAAATCAAGACTGAAAAAATTCCAAACGCAGAAAGAAAAACACGGCAGAGCGGCATTCTGTGGTTACACATATAAAAAAAAATTCAAACCGAGAAAGCCGCAGATACATTGCAGATGTCATATCTGCTTTAAAGTAATGTCACCAGAGAGGAATATCAAACGTTTTGTCCGGCAGATAGTGCAGAACATACTTTTTCTTTTCGTTTCAAAAGATGAAGCAAAAGCTATCGACATTCAAGTTATTTAAAATCAAGTTTTAAAAAGGTTCCAAAAAGTGATTTTCAATTTATTAAATAGAGCCTAATATATTAAATAAATTGGGCAATTTTGGCCATTTTCACTCTGAGTGCCTCGGCGAACTCGTAATATATTTCAAATTCACAAAATAAAATTAAAGGCGTTACATTTCTTCATTTCGAATGTTATTTAAGCCATGTAAGAAAACCAGGTCTTTCGCAGAAACAAATGAAAAATTGCAGCACGCAACGGTCACCATTCCCATTTATGCAAAATTTTCAAATTACCGTCCGATCCACAATACCTCATTCCACGGCATTTCATTTTCATCCGTCGGCGCACTTCATCACTTCCATCACGAAATCGTGTTCAAGATAAACAGCAACTGGGCTATCTGCGCCACGCATCACGCTACGACACCTTTACGGCCTCCATCGGGCGCTCGCTGCTCGTGTTCTCTCGCCCCGCGCGCGCACAGCGCCGTCACGAGCGGTAGCGTGAAGAACCACGCGCCCCCGCCGCGCCCTCCGTCATCTTCGCACCTGGCCTCATAGACGCGCTTGTGTTGTAGATCGGGCGCGAGCGTTCTGGGCACGGGAGACTCGTGCACGCGGCCGGACGAGTTTCGTTCGCAGACTACTGATTTGTCGATTTGTTGACATTGGGAACTGGAATAGTAATAAAAGACGCATTTACGAGCTTCTGGCTTAAAAGATAAGTCGCTTTTGATGGCTTAGCTTTCGTACATTTTAAACAATTTTGTGCGAAATTTCTAGTTCTAGTTTAGTCTAGTTTTAGTTCTAGCACGTCTTTTTAAATTACTCATTCTGCCTGTTCATTCTGTCATTCTATACTTCTATTTGAAACCATTTGAAACTCATTTCAATATATTTCAATCTATCTAGAGCAGGCCTCGTACGTGCCCCTTTACTCATTCTATCCCCTCCCCCCCACACACTTCATAAGAACACGGTCCCCTCCCTCCTCTCTACACCAATCCCTCACCGTCCATTCACCAAGTCCAATTCCGCGGACCCCATCATTTACCCCATCAACTCATAACTAACGTGCCCATCCCACCTAACTCGCGGGATATCCCTGGGATCTGGGAACTGGGATGGAATAAAGCGAGAGTGAGGCGGTGGGAGGGGGGATGGGATACGGAACTCGGGTGAGGATGTGAAGGCCGTTCGCCCCTTCATCATCTTTGCCCCTGGCTTCATAGACGCGCTTGTATTGTAGATCAGGCGCGAGCGATCGGTGTAAAGGACGCACGCCCGTTCACAGGGCGAGTTCCCTTCGGAGAATATTGATTTGTCGATTTGTTGACATTGGAACTGGAGTACTAACTAAAGACGTATTTATGAGCTTTTGGGTTTACAAATAAAAGCCGCTTATGATGGATTAGCCATCATCTTGAGGACTGAATGAAAGAGGAGTAAAATGAACATGAGTAGTATGATTGTGTTTTATTTATAGATGAGAGAATAAGTTGTTTTTCAATGAAGATAATTTAAAAAAAAATTGTAAATAGAATCCTTTTTTAACTTTAGGTGTCGTAGGATTCAAATAATATAGTTTGAGCAGTATTTTAGGCCCTTAAATATAGATTGTCTGAAGGTGGACTAGTTTGTAGAGATAGCTACCTCCAAAATCACTCTAAGCATCAAAATGGATAATTCGCTGAAGGCTAGGAAACGCATAATGCATCTGTTATATTACATACAACTATACACATCCGATGGTTCTTAATTATAGCATGTCTCCATTGTTTCTGAACGATTTTTACACACTACACGACACGTTCGACACTACAAACTAAAGGCCAGTACGCCTTCACATCCTAACTCGCGTTCCGGATCCCATCCCCTCCCCACCACCCCACCCGCGCCTCCCACCTTCCCAGTCGCATGTCGACGGTGCTCGGGACAAGTCCGAGGTGCGAGACTTTTTCGCCTCCGCGAGCAGGCCCGGTCACGAAGCGCTCATGACTCGTGGGGCATCCCGGCTGACTGGGCGGGCGGTGCGATCGGGGTGTGGGAGGAGGCACAGGCAGTTATTACCTGCACCCCTCTCCCTCCTCAATTGCCTTTCCTCCATTCCCTCCTCGACTCTTGCTTTCTCTCCTCCCCTTTATATCCCCTCACATTTCCTCCACTCGCGATTACTTGCAGCTTTCACATGCTGCCTACCTCGCTTTGTTCAACTACGTGTAGTATGTGTAAAACGGTAAGTAATCCTGGTGCTCAAGAACACGTGCGCAGATTTTTCTTCTTTCCCATATTCTCTCTCTTCTCTCCCACATTTAGTTGCTACAACTTTAGGTGAAAATAATTACATCAAACCTCTTCTCCTCTACCCCTTCTTATTGTCCTTCCCGTATCTTCCCCTTTCCCGATTTCTTCCGCTCTTTACCAAATTTCTCCTCCTTACCTTCTCTCTCTTCTCGCTCCCTGCTCATCTTTCCTCCTTCCTTCACATTTCCTCCACTCGCGAAAATTTCTAACTTTAAAGCGTTGCCTACTCGTTTTGTTCATATTTAGAACCGTCATTAAACTATGTGTAGTAAAAGAGTAAGATTAGTAATCCTGGTGCCCAAGAACACGTGCGCAGAATTTACTTGTCCCATACGTCACCTTTTGTTATTACTGTTTTCATCTACTATCCCCCTCCTTTCTTCTCCTCTCCCTTCCTCCTCCAATCCTTTTCCTCTTCTCTCCTTTTCCACCTCTTCCTCTCCCCTCCCATCGTGTCGTAATACCACCTACATCTCTCATCCTTCTGCCTTCCTGTCCCCCTCTCCCCCTTCGATCCTCCCGCTCTCCTCCGCCCACGCCTCACGCGATTTCCGGATCGTGCGCTGCAGCAGCGGAGAGTTCACTATCGCTGGGATTTAACGCCGTGACGCAGAGGTAAACGGTCTGGCAGCAGGTGCCTTCACCGCTTGTGGCCAGTTACAAACGAACAAACAAACGAGGCCGGATCGTGAGGTAGGGAGAATGAAAAGGGAGAGGGGTGCGAGGGAGCATTTAATTTCTTACACGATACGAACAATTCTTCATAGGACTTCTGGATTTTCCGTTGGAGGATTGTGACACTGAATTGTATCTTATTCGAATGACCTAAGCTCTGAGTAGTACCCTTTGAATTAAACTATTATATCGATGATAATCATAATTTAGATATTAACTTTAAATGATATGTCTGACTTACATGTAGATGGTGATAAATTTAAATTGAGTAGTTAACGAGTTCGAGACGATGTGCTACTAGGGTGGAAAGAATTTCTTCATTTTTATAGAATTTTTTCTACCCGTTGGAGGATTGTGACTAGCAATTGTGTCTTATGGGAATGTCCTAAGCTATGAGTAGTGCCCTTGGAATTAAACTATTGTATTAATGATAATTATAATTAACATTAAATGATTTGTGACTTACATGTAGATGGTTCAATTTCAATTGAGTAGATAACGAGTTCGAGAAGATATGCTTCTAAGGTTGAGAGAATTACTTCATTTTTACACAATCCATGCCTGACGCGAATTTGGAGTAGGTAGACTCGTATTTGAATAATATGATGAAAGATGTAACTTGGGAAAGTAGAAAAATGGTCACGTTAAATATTTTATGCATTTTGCTTTTGTAATCTAATCTTTTCTTCAAAAACTTATCATATTTTAGACCTCGCCTAGTGCACGTGTCTACAAAATATTCTTCGTAAATTTCAACCACATTATGCACCTGTTGTCTCATCTTACGTCTTGGCTCCGAGAATATATGGTTACATAATAAATCATTAAATGATATTCATTGATTACTTACCCGGCTGTCCTTTGGCTATCTTACGCATATTCTATCACATTAGCCCGTTACAAATCAGCTGTCAATGGACCGCCGCGAAGAGGGTTCCCACGGCGGCCCAGCCTCTCGCGGTGTGGCCCTCCCCGCCCTTCTAACCGGTTTCTTTTTCCGCTTCTCAATGGGGGGCGTGGACGCGGCAGAAAACCTCTTAATTGGCGTCTCAAATAAATCAGTCGCGTTGACCGAGGCGTCACAGAGCGCTTAACGAGCCGAATTCTTTCCAGTGTCGCCCCCACACTTGCTTAAGACACTGCGAGCGAGTGCTAGAAAGCCGTAATGTTACACGGAACAAGGAGGAAAACAAAGAAATACATTTTAAAATTGGAAAACTATGCGTTTCTATTACTTCACTTACAGATAAACTTTGTACATAGCCGAATATTATCATCAATCAATCATTTACATAATTTCTACATCACTATTTTTTTCTTTGTACATCCTTGTGTTCCTTGTATACGTAGAAATTAAAGAATGGCATTATGTTTTTCAAATTTATTTTAAATGCGCGTTTAAATCTTTCTGCCCAGAAACATTAAAATAACGCGAGTTTAGATATCTAAATTTGAAGTATATTGTAAAAACATATATACCGTATGAAATAATTGTAAAATAACTACAAAGCGGTGCCTTCTCCACTTCTTGCCATGAACCGTCATTCGTCGAAAGGTTAGCTCGCAAATACAGTCGACTCTGCTTACAATAAACTCGGATAAAGTGAACCCTCGGTTATAGTGAACATAAGTCATTGGTCCCGTTTCACTTACATTACAAATAAGCAGAAGAAAATTCGGTTACAGTGAACCTGAACCTCGGCTATAGTGAACATAGGATATACTATGTACAATGTCCTGAAAATTAATTCCCTTCTGGAAAAGAAAATATCTGCTCAGTGCCACTAATTCAAACACTCCTCAGCTTGAAAAAAATATCGTCGGCCATAGGTCAAAATCCAAGAAGTCTCCTGAGGTAAAAGTAGCGGACCCGAATAGGGACCTTACTGATGGCCTTATGCCACTTAGAAAGATCTAGAGAAATTACTAATGAAAAATTTACGAAGCAAACAATTGAAAATAATTGTTTTTTAGAACAAAGAAATGTAATGAGGACAAATCAAGATTGAAATTTTCAATGTGTGCTGTTAATGCATTTCGCTATATCTCTTTCTTAATAAAATCAATACTCTTGGAGAAAATATATTTAATTTTGACATGATCGGATATAGTGAACTAAACATTGTGTTACAAAGAAGTTCTCTATAACCGCAGTGGTCTGTACATCCACCGTTCGGCGGTAGTCAGCGCACCAAGGCATCGATAATAAAGGGGTAATTAGGGTCATGTTCACCGACTTCACCCTGGCTTCGTTCAGCTGTCAAGTCACGAGAGCAAAGACAGGTGGGCGGTTCCACCATTGCCTGCACTTTGATGTTTGCATCGAACAAACAATGAATTTTTTTTCTGGAGTCCGGTGCTTCGAGAAAGGCTACGGTACGCGGGTGATTGAAATTATAACAAAAAAACATCGAGAGCCGCTTGTTTTTCGTGTTGTTTTTATGTCCGGGCTTCCGACTAAAAACATTTGCTCGAGCGGGCCGAAACATCGCCACATTGTGTGATTTGCTTTCGCGGAGCTCAGTTATTAATATTGATGCTGCATTCATCTGAACGGGAAGGAGGCGAGTGCGCGTTTGGTGGTATGTACGTATGTATACATGTGTGTGTGTGAGAGAGAGAGAGAGAGAGAGAAAGAGAATGAGAAAGAGAGAGAAATAGTCAAAAAGAGAGACAAAGAGACAGCCAGAATGTAACTAGTGATTCTACAGAATTGCACAGAATTTCCCGTATTAGTTTTCTGTTTCCTTGGGTCTTCGCTAGCTATTCGGAATTGCTACAAACTGTTTCTTGCCAGCTGTGATCTATTATCGCCAAAAGTACATTTTTTGTCGTTTTCTTAATTTTTCGGTTTCCTATTGGTAGAACGGAAACAATAATTTTAGAATATTAAAGAACACAAAAACCTAGTCATAAATGGCAATTTTCTTTTCAAAATTATGTGCCGTTTAAGAGAAAATGGCGTTTTAGCGCTACTAAAAATGCGAAATTTGAAGCTCATTTTCACAGAAAATGTTTGAGTTTTCAAAATACTTTATTTGAAGTTATTTGAAGCACTTACACTCACAAATATAATCATCTTTACAAATTGCGGATAATGTGCATATTAAAGATGTGAGAGATCTTTCAAAAAATTACATTTATATAATTTTTGAAAAAAAACAAAAAAAAACTCAAAATAAACTTCACGCTATACTAATGAGTGTAATTATCACTATCCGTTACAAAAGTTTGAAGAAAAAATTTGCAGCCATATATGAGAGAATGTCGTTTGAGCGTTTCTGAAAATGCGAAATTTTGAGCTACTTTTCACAGAAAACGGTTGTGTTTTCGAGAAACTTTACTTGACATTATTTAAAGCATATGTACTCATAAATATAATGATGTGAACAGTTCCCCGCTAATATAAATATTATCGATGTGAGAAACATGTGAAAAATTTCACATTTTTGTAATTTTTAAAAATCCAACCTATAGAGCAATATGGCATTTATGTCATCTGATAGAGTACATTTACCACTATCCCTACCAAAAGCTTAAAGAAAAAATTTGGAGCCGTTTTTGAGAAACTCTTGTTTTGTAATTTTTTAATGTTGCACATATTGCACGCAATATTGCACGGAAACTACTAAAATTTTGAGAAACATTTACATGACCTTTATGAAAGAACTCAACATGCAGAACAAATTTTATTTGAAGAAAACATCCCTATCTTCAATTTTTTAGTTGGAGAAAGACGCCGAAAAAAATTCAAACTTTCACAATTTTCGAAAATTCAGAGTTATCCGTGAAAATCGCACCTATGCCATGTTAATAGGTGTATTTTACTCTATTCATACAAGAAATTTAAAGAAACAATTTGGAGCCGCTTTTGAGAAAAGTTTGGAAATCCCCGAGGGGCTTCATATAAAGTACCCCCAAATTTTGAAGAATCTTTTTCAAAATCTCAAAGCTTCGATTAGAATCAGATCGACTATGGAATATCCATTTTGGAAGAAATCGTACGTATGGTTTAGGCGGTAGCTGTGTTCACAGACGGACAGACGGACGGACAAACGGACAGACGGACGCTTTCAATTGGATTTTCGGTATCAAGGACCTAGAAAACAGGGTTTCTGGCTATACCATGTGTTAGGGTATTTTTTTTCCTTAATTTAGCAACTGGTTTTATCCACTTATTCGTTTTCACGGCCCGGTAATTAATTTTTTTCAGCCGAAAATTGGCCATTTTTTCGCGCAGCATTACATAACTTTTCCTATACTACGTATATCACTCCTTGTATACGTAGTACGTATACGGGAAAGTAATAAGAGGGAGAGTTGTTGATTCATTGATTGATTGATGATTCCGAGCGCGTTAACTGCTAAGGACATTAATCCCGTAAGTACAGTGCATTTTTATCTCGGGAGGTGGCGGTGTTCTTCCCCCGCTGGATGGCGAGATCCGGTGCCGATCTACCCGGCTGCCACATTCCGAGCACCGCCTCGGCCGGGACAAACTCTGATCTCCCGACTGGTCAGGCAGAGTGAAAGTGTCTGTTGGAGCGAAGATGTGTATGTGTGTGTGTGTGGTGGTATATTGGAGCGGGTGTGCCGTTGAAATGCGTTCGAGGCTGAACCTTAAAGTCCTCGACAATTGACGGTTGACGATGGACAATACAATGGTGGTGGTAGTGATGGTGTTGGTGATAATGATATCAACATTTACCATAGTTATGATTACGGTAAAATGGAATTGTACCAAAGTGCCAATGATGATCGAACTGAAGTACCCCAGGCGAGAATTGCAATGATGGTGAGAATGTAGATTTTGAGTTTCAAATGTGAGTGGAGATGATATAGTTACTTACAATAGTAAAGATGTTATCGTTAATTATTGAAAACGGATATGAAAGAGGCACTTGTTGAATGAATAATACGTCGTGGTTGGAGTTGCTACTTTTAGGTAAATTGTTAAGACAAAAAGTAGATGGTGATAATTATGGAGAAGTGGTGGGAAAGCAGGAGAAAAACAGGAGGAACAGAAGAACCCCAAGAAAACGTGGTAGGAAATCGCGCAGTCGACCGCAAATTCCGCATCAACTGACCGATTGTTTTAAACATTATTTTTAATATTTCCTCAGACTAGCATAACTGTTTTACAGGGATTATTTTCATTTAAATCAACGCAAATCACAAACATACAAAAGTAATGCAACGGGTCTCCCCTCTCTATACTTCCCTTGTTTATTTATTTCCCCTTTCTCCTAATTGCTCTTTACTCTGGAGCCAATGCAACTATACCTCTCTTACCGCTATTCAATTTGTCAGTATTATTATCTAATGGTGTTGCATAAAATTATTTGGGTCGTAGGTCGTGGACGGCCCCGTACGGGAATTACCTGTAAACAACGTTTAACAACGCAGCGTGCTCAGGGCTACTAAATACTGAAATAAAAAAACATATATTTTCAAACAAGAAAGCAAGAATTTTAATTCCTTTTTTTCTATTTCTTCCGTCAACAATACACGGCGCGTGAACATTTACGTCCGCTTGGCAATGTTGTTATGGGTTTCTTTAAAATGACATTACCCAATTACACGAATTACAATTAATTACAATTCAAATGCCATTAATTAGTCGTTAGCAGTTTACTGATATTTACGAATTCCTTTCTTTAAGACAACTCAATATTATTACCAATACTATGTACGTACGTACTTCAAGGCAACAATGAAAATGAAAACTAACAATTACTAAATCCTAGCTTACAAATTACTGTATTACACTAATTCCGCTTAAAAATTTCGTAAAATTTCAAGAGTCTCATGAATGTTTGTTTACGTCTTTAATATGCGCAAGTTCAGATCTGATTTTTTTGATTATTTCGCGAATGCATCACTTCCCTTTTTCTGCCTCGTCGAAAACAGCGCCGTTGCCGGTTCGATGGTCCTATGCGCGCCCACTCGCACGCATCGAATGTCCACGCATGCTCCACTCGTGCACGGGCCGGTTCTCTTAAAGTATTTCTCCCCAGGAATTCCAAAAAAATTGTCCAAACACCTTGCGTCACAAATTCACTACAAAAAAATAGTACTTCTTCTGTCTTCAAAGTGTTACTGCATCGACAATGTCTGCACAGCCATATGTTCACCATTTACTTTCTCTCCGCCGCCCAAAAAATGTCTAAGTCCAAAAAAGTTTAAAAATCACTAATACGACAAACGTGGAAACCATGTTCTCTCACCCGCTGACTAGACCGAAGTGCCGTCAAAATCATTTAACATGTTAACTCGGATTATGAAAAATGCCGGCGAAATCCATTTCGCTTTTTTTCATTGTTGTTTCCACAAAATTTTTTAAAATGTCCAATATTTCCCGTTTTAACTTGTGTTCGTGTTTATTCGTTTCAGCTTTTCCCCAATGTCAAGGTTTTCTTGTCAAAACGGTTGTTTTCTATTTATTTCACGTCGAAAATGCTAATTTTTCTGTCGACATTCCCCAGCAGTAATTCGTCGCTTGTTTTCTGGTATTGTTAGTTTGTGATATTTATTTATTTAGAACGTTCA
Organism: Acheta domesticus; assembly: GCA_031308135.1. Classification (NCBI taxonomy): domain Eukaryota; kingdom Metazoa; phylum Arthropoda; class Insecta; order Orthoptera; family Gryllidae; genus Acheta; species Acheta domesticus. Next base: position 201,591,839 of record JAHLJT010004567.1, on the reverse strand, counting down.
ATGTTTTTATAACTCTCTAAACCATTTATAAATTTTGCTTAATTCATATTACAACGATTCCCGCCGCCTCTCGTTGTTTAATTAGCATTTCTTCGCAAAATCTCGATAATTCAAGTCATGCTGTTTAACATGTTCGACTGGGCTTTTCCTATACATTTTCAAATTACAATTTTAAGAGAACCCGTCGTCCGATCTCGTTCAAACAAAAAATACAGCGTTCATTTAATTCTTCTCCAACTAACTGGTTAGTCAAAATTTCTTTCCGAATTTGTTGAACCCCCTAAAATTCTCCAGAATGATCGAAATACACCTTCCGCGGCGCGCTGTTCTTTTGTCTTGTTCATCGATTTCTAATACACGTTGTTTACTTCATAGACTATAGATCCTAAATATTTATTCTTTTGTCCACAATTGTTTTGGAGTGTTCCTAAGAATAATGAAATCATTACAGTAAATAACTAGCAATCATTACAGTACAATTCAATCAACACTTGGTCAAGGGATAACATTCATAAAATATATCAATTGTTTACATAAATTACCTAATTTTGAATCCTGGTAACAGACAGTGCGAAGTCGGCGCTTCGGGTCTCTTACTGTTGCGATACGGTGTCGAAACTCGAAGTCCCTATTTACACACTTCCTTCTGATGAACCGAACTCGGAGTCTTAGCAAACACGCGAATGCGCAGTTTGGCTTCTGCAAACTCAGAAGTGACGCTGTACATGCGTTTGTTCTCTAAATCGCCGGAATCAGTTCGTGTACATCGGGTTGCAGAGAGGCGCAGTTGGTAGGTGCGTTACAAAAAACGTGAGTCTCTCTCCCTACGACTCTTCCTTATATACGATTCTTTAAGGCGTCTCTACGTCTGACGCATCAATGAAACCGCGTATTTGGTGAATAGAAGAGAAAATAATACTGATTAGGTCTATTTGATGGCGTAATGCTGAAATGGAAGGTAGGGGAAAAGAAACATCAGGAACCCAAAAAAATCTGCCGTAGCCATGAGTAAGACTGACCCATTGTGAAAACATGATTCTACAAATGTTTATGTGTACCTTCGCCAGCAAATATTTAAGTTTATATTGCAGACGTACGCACGTACGCACATGGACAATAACAATGAAAGCATCACTCGAAAAAGTAGTGTTGTCGTTAACAATGAGAGAGTGTTAAGTGTTGTTTTTGAACAGCAGGCGTATGTTCTTTATAATATTCGATGAACGATTGGTACAATTAGACACTATAAAACATACTGAATATTCTAACATATGCTTTTTATAATTTATCTCATTTAAAAAGAATACTCCATTGCTCTAACACTCATATTCAGCGTGGGGTATTGGAATTACAACTCCAAATCACAGTACTGGAAATAGAACAATGGTGATTGTGATTGATAGTGGCAACTGATAAGGTAACAACAGCTAGGGCCGTAAGTGTAGTGTAAGTTCTTATCGTGGTAGGTGGCAGTGATCTTCCCCCATTGGATGGAGAGATCCGGCACCGACCTACTAGCCGGCTTGCAGGTTTTCCCCAGCCATGTATCTCCCAAGAGTAAGGCAAAGCCCCAGCCGGGACAATGTCTATCGTCTGATCTCTCGACCTATGTGACAGTGTTGTATTCGCAAGTGTACGTACGTGTGTGTGAGTAAAGGATGAGGACAGAACAAGGAAGAGGGAGGAAGGAAGGAAGGACCGCGCACGGTCCGTGGCCCGTTTTTTAGAGTACTGCTCCGGTATTCGCCTGGTGTTGATGGGAGAAACCATGGAAAACTACCAAACAGAGCAAACGGCCGCTAGAATCCTCCTTTAGGCAGCGGCTGAATTCGACTGAGCCATTGAGCTAGCGAACGACTATTGTGAGTGATCCACTGACACCCCGAACTCCAGCAACGGTGGTGAGCCGCAGCGGCGGCGATGGCACCAGCGATGGCGATGGCACTAGCGATGGCGATGGCACCAGCGATGGCGATGGCACCAGCGATGGCGATGGCACCAGCGATGGCGATGGCACTAGCGATGGCGATGGCACCAGCGATGGCGATGGCACTAGCGATGGCGATGGCACCAGCGATGGCGATGGCACCAGCGATGGCGATGGCACCAGCGATGGCGATGGCACCAGCGATGGCGATGGCACCAGCGATGGCGATGGCACCAGCGATGGCGATGGCACCAGCGATGGCGATGGCACTAGCGATGGCGATGGCACCAGCGATGGCGATGGCACTAGCGATGGCGATGGCACCAGCGATGGCGATGGCACCAGCGATGGCGATGGCACCAGCGATGGCGATGGCACCAGCGATGGCGATGGCACCAGCGATGGCGATGGCACCAGCGAAGGCGATGGCACCAGCGATGGCGATGGCACTAGCGATGGCGATGGCACCAGAGATGGCGATGGCACCAGCGAAGGCGATGGCACCAGCGATGGCGATGGCACTAGCGATGGCGATGGCACCAGCGATGGCGATGGCACCAGCGATGGCGATGGCACCAGCGATGGCGATGGCACCAGCGATGGCGATGGCACCAGCGATGGCGATGGCACCAGCGATGGCGATGGCACCAGCGATGGCGATGGCACCAGCGATGGCGAGGACGAGGCGGCGAGGCAGGCGGCGGTTGCCCGCTTTCCGTCCGCCGGCCAGACGTTTTTCACAGCGCGTTGCCTGCTCTAAAACGCGCGCCGCGCGGCCGACGCGCTTTTCGTTCGGCGTTTGTTTCTCGACAGCTTGTCAGAGCGTGGGCGGTGAAGCTCCAGGCTGGATGTGTTGGTTGCGAAGCAGGCGCGGGCGGTGATACACACGTACATGAATGTAGGCGTTTGCGAACAACAACACGCACTCAGGGGCAAAAAGAGATCACTGACCTCGTCGTTTAATTTTCAGACAGTCGATCAAAAATGTTTATGTTTGAAAATATTAACGCTTCTATGCGATTCCGACAGAACAAATTACCTGCCTCGACAAATTCATGTTTTAAAAAATCGGAGATCATTTTTTAGTTGTGTGTGTAATGAATTTAATGAGTTATTGATTGAACCCAACTTTCGCTTGAGTTCTTAGAAGTGGTCTCGAAATGAACCAATCCTGTTAACGATACGGAAACGTTTAATAAACTCAGTCTGATAGTAAGAGAATCTTCGGACCTCACGTGTCATTCATTGCCTGTAAAGTTATTCGTGAGTTGAATGTGTATCACTTTCAGCAAATCTGTTCGGTAGTCAACTTACAATGCAATTCGCATTTCGTAATATAACTTTATATTCTTTTCTATACTTCTAGATAGGCATTAAAATGTAAATAACTTTTTTATATATTATTGTAGCCCAAAATAAAGTCGTAGGATGTAGCAATGGAACAAATGTCTGTATTGTAAATTAAATCAGTGACTTTAACTCCAGCAACGTAGAACTATTTAAAATAATATTTGAAAAACAATTCGTAAGTTACATTAAACCCTTCACAATGAACCTTTGTTTAACATCATAAAAGTACCTTTAATGTTTAATTTTTACGGTATTTTTTGTTTTTTCATTCATCTCATTTCACAAATAAAATAGCTAAAACGAAATTGTCTTCAAACACAATTTACGAGTTCAGGACACTCCGAAGATCGCTTCCTCAATTCATACGTACTAATGTGGTCGGCAAAATTATAATGTAGCTGGTTACCGTTGACACTTGTCTCCGTATATCATCGGGGAATCATGTTAACAGACCGCAGGGTATTATTGTCAGTTATCTTCTCCCAGCAAGGAGGTATTACGATAGAAGATTCTAAATAAACAAACAGAACGCTTTGCTAGGTTGTGGAGACAAGTTCGAAAGCTTCTCGGTTCGCGGGATGTGGGTTTATACAAACGTATACATGTTGTGCTAGGAACATTCGCAGTAATAACATCTAAATGTTAAAGAAGTTGTTGCAAGTTGGAAACTGCAGACAGAAGTCTTGAAATTAAATTGTTATTTATTTTCTTGTTGAAAATTCCATTATTTCTCATAGAAGAAGCGATCGACGGGACGATGATAACTCAACTGCGACACTCTGACGACAGAGACGTTACAAGTGCTGCACCGACGCGGCGTAAATAATAAAATATTACGTAACGCTAAAGAGGGGGAGGGAGTTTGAGGCAACGTCACGTTACGTTTCGTAACGATAGGGGGTATTGGTTTATTGTTACGTAACATCGATATCTATTTTTTTACATTTTTCAACATTTGCTGAAAAAATTACATTTTTTGAGAATTGTACTAACACATCAAATTATTAAGTAATTAATTTAAAGAAAAAAAACAAGTTGAAGTTATAAGATGTAAATTGTATCAATGGAGAGATCTTGTTTTTCAATTTTTTATTGAATATTTTAGATTGCGAAGAACATATTCAAAACTGATATGTAGTTTATTTTAAAATCCATTTAATTTAGCGCAGTAGACTCTCGCCCGTGACGACGTGTGCATGGCTTGTGATCAAAAAATGTCTCGCCAACGCATCCTTCCTTCACTCACTACTTGCACTCACGTCTTGAATTCACAACGAGGGGGGGTTGTCGCAAAACGTTACGTAATTATTTAGGGGGAGGTTCAAGCGCACGTTACAGGTGCGTTACTGAGTGGAGAGGGGTATTCGGAATATTTCAAATTTACGTAATTAATGGGCGGTCCCTAAGGATCTTGGGAGTGCGTTGAGGGATGCGTCGGGAGGAGTGCTTCCGGCGACAGCAGATCTTCATAGGAAGCGCCGCCGCGCGCTGTTCAGTTGACATGCGCCGCGCGTGGCCCGCGCCGCGCCGCACGGCTTTCCGCGAACCACGGACGCGCTGCGGCTTTCATTCGAGATTCGTACATCAAGGTCGCGCGTACATTCCTCGAAACTGCTGTGAACCCAGGTATATTTGACGACACGAAGCGTGTTATTAAATTGAGTACCGTTTTGGAAAAAAATAATTTTGGTTTTCAAACAAAATTTGGATCTCTTCCATTACACGTATACTAGTTCACTAGCTGAAAGTTACGTTTTCCTTGTGTATTAGAAATGGTTCTTTTTCTGAGGGGACATTTATATTATTTGAGAAATTTTGAAATAAGCACTTCACAATTACTAATCACTTCGCACTAATCACTTCACATTTTACTGATTTTACGATTTATAACGCCATAGACGCTTTTAATGCAAATCGCTTCACAATGTTACCACTGATCTTACGGTTTATATCATTACAGACGTTTTTAATGCAAAGAACATATAACACGGCCATCTACCACTCTAGGAGGAGCTATAAAAAATGAAAAATAAGTTAATTAAATTATCTATGACTACCCATGACTTTATTTATTTAAGTCATTTTTATGTGTATATTGTTTGCTGAAGTTGGTGTACTACCAAATATTAAAATTCATTTTGATTTATTTTTCCATGAAAGAGATTTCTTAACTATTTTTCTACATAGTCATCATTGTTCAGACATTTGTCGGAAACCAACTTTTCTATGACCTCTTAATAGATAGATGCCGCCACTGAAGACAGCCACTTCCACAAATTTTTATGAGGTTTTCCCAAAATGGTACCTCAAAAACACGTCTCGTACATCAGTTACACCGTACATTTCTCTTTCAAGCTATAATCCAACGGGTGTACAAGCGAATGTAGTTGCGAGTCTGCAACCCAAGATAGGAAAATCCTCGGTTTCTAAATTGAAACGTTCTAAATTCCAATCATGAATGAACGATATTACAACGATGAAGGTGATATTGTCACTTTGTGATTTTATAATGTCGCGTCTAATTATTTTCGTTGATGACGACTGGCAATTTTTAAGTTGATGGCCATGGAAATGGCGCGTTGGAGGATAATGATAAGATGATTTGGTTATAGATAGTTATTGATGCTGAATGCTGTTAAGTAGTGGATTGAAAGGCAGGAAAAACTGATGAACACATTCAAAGCGATGTAACCTAGTCTGCCACATATTCCCCATGAAGTGTCTGAAATTTGAAGCCCGTCACCTCACGTTCCCGGACAATTGCCATTTGCAACGCGTCCTCCGCGTCGCACCGTCTTTCGGTGAACGAGAGACGCGTAGCAGCTATCGTTCGCGATTCGTAGAACATCAAGGACGCGTCTACATTTCTACAAACCTCCAACCAGGATAGATTGAATGGTGCGTCAGATACATTTCTTCCTTTGACTCAATATTCCTCCAACAGCATTGCCTTACGTAGTTGCGACACTGCAACTATGCTTTGTAGATCGGAAGGGCCTAAATTCGAGTCCCGAATGTGGAAGAAATTTGACGTCGGCAAGTGCTATTGGATGAGATTCTTCTAGAATTTTTTTTCAAGGGGGTCGCCCGATCAATTCCAAACGTTTGTCACGAAATTACCATTAATAAGACCGCACGGACCACGTGAGATCCTTCATTTCGCAATTCGTCCTTAACATTCCTTCGATGGATCAACTCCATTCATCCATTGTTCAGCACAATGTGGATGTTTAGAGCCAGAGCCTGACGTGGTTTACAGCGTGATAATTAAGTCCTGGATGTTTATGACCTAAAAATGTTAGAAATATGCAACCATTTATGACCTAAGAATTATGAAAATATGACCATAAATATGACTAACATTTTTTTGAGGGGCGGGTGATATGAGCGAGATCTCGGTCGTGTGGTACTTGAAAATAGCGACTTGGCAGTTTTTGAAAGACGCAGTTTTGCCTTTATTGAATGCGTTAATCTCGTCTAGCTTTTTAATTGGTACATTAGTAGTTTGCGGCGTTAAGCCACGTGCCTCAACGTGTAAGAATGGGTAGGGGAGGAAATGGCACCAAAGGAACCATTTTCTTGAATTTTTGCATTCGTAATGGAGATTTGATGAATATTTTCTTCACTGCAGAAATTAACTTATCTACTTCACTATACTTTCCAATAATTTCTTCCGCAAATCTTATTAGGTTATGTGAAATGAATGTTTCATGTCATTTTGGGACAGAGTAACTGCAAACATTTGCCTGCTTTCACCGGTGTAAGGGGCTGCATCAGTGACTAGAAATAAAACATTTTCTCTCTTCATTCCTTCAGGCCATACCAGATTCATTGCTAATGCAAGATACAAGCAATTATTGAGTGGTAAGTCAAATGCTTCGCAGGAAATGAGAAATTTATATCCTGCTTAGTATCCCCTTAAAACCCCAACATCAACGTTTGAATCAGGAGACGTGAAAAATCGCTTTGAGGCGTCAGCAAGCAAGTTTTCGAAAATGGAGTCAAAATGATAAAAATGACAAAAACACGAAAATTCGTGGCAAAACGTGACCATTATATAAAATGCACACGGAAAACCACAATAGGGTTTAAAAAAGCCAAAATATTACTGTATATGACACTTGAAAACTGCATATTTTAGACACAGTACATAAAATCATGCTTAACTTGTATCTTCCATGGAAATAACACAAAGAACAAAATATGATGCGTCATAAATATTCGGGCCCTAGTGATAATATTTAACGAAGAGCAGCACTGAAGCAGTTTGAGGATGTCACGGCAGCGGTGTTTCGGCGATAAGACGTCTCCATTTTATTGCAAGCGCCACGCGTTTAGAGACATGGTTGCACGGGACGCAGAGGTTGTCGAATACCAGTGTGACAAACCGAAGCGATAATTCTTTCTCTCTTCTCCCACAGCACGTCGACGCATGCAATCTATTCTGTCATGTTCTTTTGAAGTAGTTTAAACAACCGACTTCTTTGGATTCCCTCCTCCTAATAAACGTACACGAGCCACCCCAGAGTTCTGAACGTCTGGCACACGCACTCCCGCCGGCCGTTGGACAATTGCCACGCGCTGCACGTGCTCAGCTCCGCCCCGCCCCGCGCCTCGTTCCCGTCAACAACGCACGGGAGGCTCTAGTCGAATTGGAGCGCGGTCTCAATGGCAAGTGGTAAGGTATCAAGGTCCCACGAATGGTTCTTGAAATCGACGAGAAAACTATTGAGTTAATGTTTCAACCGTTGGTGACGTGCTGGGAAGCACTGGTAAATTAGACACTGTGATTTTCTGGAAAAGTGTCAGCTGAAGAGAAGTATCCATGATTGAGGAAGTGTCAAGTATTGATTAGTACATCCATAGTACCATCAGATTCCTGAAAAAGGTATTTTTGTAATTTGCATCCATACTGATGTGTCGTAACCAAGTTATTAATGAAAGAAGTAGAGAAAGAAGTTAAGTATTGATTAACTCTATAACATAACGATTTGATCCATAATTCATATTTTGAGTTGAATTACATTTTGTCTAATAAAATACTTTCTGACAAAATATAACAGAAATAAAACATCTCTAAAATCATCAGAAACTATATTGTTTTTAATAAAGTACAGGTATTCCAAAAATGAAATTCATCGCAACAAAGTAAACGAATGAATTCGGAGAAACATTTAGTGTCATTAATTGAAAAGTGACGAACAAAACACATCGAGTTTTTTATTTTTTCTAAATACTATGTTCCACAAACTTTTATAAATGTATACATTTTGTGGATTTTAAGGAACATATTTAACTACATTGAGAGAAATAAAGGGAATTGGAACTTTCGAACAATGTTTTTAAGGTAATTCTGTTACTACTGTTTCTGTTAGTTTTGTACGTAGGTCTGTTGAACATCATCCGGATAAATAGATTTGTAAATGAAATGTTGACAATAATTGCAGGAAAAGGTCAACATTTTTTACTCTGCGATGATGTTAGTAAATTGACGTAGAGTTTGCGGTAGTTTTGTCAAATATGCTGAGCGACATATCTGCAGAAGTAATCACATTCCAATGTAATAATTACAATTTTACATAAGCGTTGCAATTTCTGCGAGGAAATAAGTGCTATCTTGTAGCAGAACTAGTTCAGAATTCTACTAAAAAAAACGCACACAAATTTTCAAGTTTTTTAATGATAAAGAAGTTGATCGTTGCAAGTGCAGGAAGTAAAAATAAATTATAGTACAGTAAAAACAATTTCTAGTTATTTCACTTGTGTTATGTATTAAAACGTACGAAAATTCAACTCAGAATTAGTTGGCGATGCTGACTACGCTTATCAATAAGACCGGGAACAAGGTTTAAGTGAAGGAAGGACGCATGGGCGAGAAAATTTCTGATCACGAGCCGTGCACATGCCGACGTGAATTGCGCATGGGCGAAGGATCTACTACAACCAATTTAATTGGATTCTAAAATATCCTTCAGATCACTTTTGAATACTTTCTTCGTAATCTTACAGATACAATAAAAAATTGACAAAATGTTTGTATTTATTGTAACCCCTTCTAATAACATTATTTTAAAACAAATTAACTAGTTAATATTTTTGTTATAATGTAAGACTCAAACAATTAAGTATTTCAGCAAATGTTGAAAAATGTTTAAAAAAATTAAATATCATTGTTACGTAACACTAGACGAATACCCCCCGTAACGCAGCGTAACGCTGCCTCAAACCCCCTCTCCTCCTCTTTAGCGTTACGTAATTTACGGCCGACCCCTACGAACAGGGAGTTTTTGCACGCCGTAGCGGACAGCACTATTGATCTTCAGCGCATGCGCAGTTCAAGTTTCGCTGCATTTTTGTGCATATGCGCATGCGTAAAACATCAATAGTGTTGTCCGCTACGGCGTGCAAAACCTCTCTAACATGAGATCCCTCGTTTAAAAGGCAGGCGTTGCGTCGATTCCCGCGAGTGAACCCGTGTGACGCAGCATTCCAATGACAAATTAATTAGTTAATATTTTAATGTTATAATGTAAGACTCAAACAATTAAGTATTTCAGCAAATGTTGAAAAATGTTTTAAAAAATTAAATATCAGTGTTACGTAACACCAGATGAAACCCCCCTTTCTCTATGTAACGCAGCGTAACGCTGCCTCAAACCCCCTCTCCTCCTCTTTAGCGTTACGTAATTTAGGGCGACCCCTAAGAATAGGGAGATTTTGCACGCCGTAGCGGACAGCACTATCGATCTTCAGCTCATGCGCAGTTCACGTTTCGCGGCACTTTCTTGCATATGCGCATGCGTAAAACATCAATAGTGTTGTCCGCAATACTTCTCTAACATGAGATCCCTCGTTTAAAAGGCAGGCGTTGCGTCGATTCCCGCGAGTGACCCGGTGTGACGCGGCATGCATCTGCAGCTCAGGTTGCTTCAGCGCGCGCTGCGCAAGTCGTTACGAGGCGCGTGTGACGCGGCGCGGCGCGGCGCGGCGCCGCGTGCCTGCGGGTGACGCATCGCGCGAGAAGGTGGTCGCCGCCGCCTCCTCCGCCGGCGCGCGCGGGGCGGAAGCGCGCGAGGACTCATCGCGCGATGAGTGGCCCTCCATTCACCACCGCGCCACGCGCCCGCGCGCCCGCACGTCCGCGCTCCAAACACGCGGAACCGGCGTCGATTTATCCGCCGGCTTGCGAGGTTTGCAACAACCAGGTGTCTCCCACCGGCAGGGCACCGCCCTATGTTAAACTCTGTGGTGGCAGCTGAGATTTTGTGGTATTCCATAATGAATTTCAAGGATAAGGAGGTATCAACCCCAATAAAGGATGAAATTTTTTATATTCAGAAAATTTCGTCAAACATGTTTCGGGAGAGTTTTCCCATCATCATGTTATCATCATGTTCCCATCATCATGTCCCGTTCTATGTTAAGGTACTACTCTTGCATTCGCCTGGTATTGATCGGAGAAACCATGGAAAACTACCGAACAGGGCAACCGGCCGCTGGAGTTTTCCAGACAGCTTCTGACTTCGACCGTCGGAAAACCTTGCTGCCGTCGGGACTCGAACCTTAGGACCTCCTTGTTAGAGGCACTGCAGTGATATCGATTGATGGCCGGAGCCAATGAAGACGGTCGGTAATGGTAGTACGCTGCACTGCCGTCCGAGAGACACAGGCTATCCCATTTGGTCTTCAATTTTTATTTCCTGAGGCCTATTTGCACCTACATCAAATGCTGCTCGTGATAAAAGTGGGAAATGTTCTTCCACATCAGTCATACCTAACAATATCAAACATGCTAATAATTAAAGACCTTAAAGCTTTCTCGCATATGTTGTTCTAGGTGACCCCACGAAATTTCCGAAATGGTCTACTACCAAAAATAATGCATGCCAAAAACTGATGAAGTAACACTTCAGCTGTTACGGCTGGCGAGCCGCCATTGACCTCGGTGGGGAGAGAGTGCAGTGGGTAGATTTGAAATATGCAGGAGAGTGAGGTTAAATCCTCTGTATGCATTCGTAATCAATCTCGCAACCTTGGCGTTGCGACAGTAGTATTATCTTTGACAAGCCAACACGTAACTACGGTTGTCGATTGGAATCACTTACTTTGACGGAGGAAATGTATAATACATTGCCTAACTCTGTTAGTAGGAGTGGGAAGTAGCAAGACCATAAAACATTCATTTGAGCTAAGCTCAAGTCATTCCTCAATAAACAATTATACATTATATTAACGAATATTGTGTAAATTATGTATAATTAATAAATTATTTTAAGTTTATTGATCATCTCTCTAAAATTGTAAGTAATAATGGACATAAGTGTATAATTGATTGAGGCTGTATTCGAGAAATGCAGAAGTAATGTGGGAATGCATAAGTAATGTGTGTGTGCGTATTGTACCTCTCATCAGCTCTCGAAATTCTTGAAGAAACTGCTGTTTAGGTGGCCGTTCCCAAAGCTCTCCCCCAGCCGATGATTCATTCACTACGTCCGGCCGCTACGGTATCCATTACGTGGTATTCCTTCCCATCACCCGGCAAGCAAATCCCCGAGAAAACCTGCCACGAACCCGCTTGTCCACTACGATTTCTACAGGAATCAACCGAAATTTAAACCAAAGTTTTATCCAAACAATAACCACAACCTGTGTCATCACCATACTCAAACACCATCGACGACATACAGGACTGGTTCAGCTGCTAACCACGTCAGGATACGTTGTTTACTGTGAAAGTAGTATCCATGCCTAATGATACCAAGAAATGGGGGAGTGACTTTGATGAGTAGGTTATTACGAAGGTATGATAAGAATGATAAGGTAGCAAAGGTGGAATGAGGGACACAGGATTCCGGGGAACCCTTAGTAAAACTTCCGCGAACACGCTTTGTCCACTACAATTCCAGGTGGATCAATCGGAGTATGAACTAAAGTTTCGTCCGAAACAACGAACCAGAACACAAGCCACCTACAGCGAACTGCCCAGCTATAGGACCGGCAACGTGGAAGGGACAACGCCAGTTCGTTGCGGTGTTGCCACACAATACTTCGTTCTCATGGCTCCACCTACATGACAGATAAATTAAATCTCAAAACTTTAATGCTTACTGACAGACAAGAACACGTCTTGATTTCATGTCCATTACTATCAGCAAAACAGAACCTTCGGAAAATCAGCAAATCCTCAGAAGCAGGTACCTCGAGAGGAGGTCCCATGACGTACCTCAACACGTGGCGAGGGAGCTGTCAGAATAGCTTATATGCTGCCGGTACTGTAGACTGCATTTAAAACCCCCCGCTATCACGCGTGCGTGCGCGCATGCGTGTGTGTGTGTGTGTGTGTGTGGACGGCTGAGGGTCAGAGCAAGAGGGGAAGGGCCTCGCCCAGAAACCGGGAAGAATCCCGACCTCTGGCGGAAGAAAACGCGATCCGCCGGGGGCGCGCGTGCCGGGGCGTGAAGGGCGCGGAGGTTGAGGAACGCGCGGATGCATCACCCGCGGCTCTCGCCCACCGCGCAGGGAGACAACGGTGCCGCAGCTCTAGCTCTACCAGGGTCAAAAGGACCTTCCACTGCGCATGCCTGAACCTGCCCTCCCTCTTCGGCCAGCGTCTCTCGCCCACCGTGCAGGGAGGCAACGGTGCCGCAGCTATAGCTCTACCAGGGTGAAAGAAAACTTCCATTGCGCATGCCCGAACCTGGCCCTCCCTCTTCGGCCAGCGGCTCTCGCCCACCGCGCCAGGGAGGCAACGGTGCCGCAGCTATAGCTCTACCAGGGTGAAAGAAAACTTCCATTGCGCATGCCCGAACCTGGCCTCCCTCTTCGGCCAGCGGCTCTCGCCCACCGCGCAGGGAGGCAACGGTGCCGCAGCTATAGCTCTACCAGGGTGAAAGAAAACTTCCATTGCGCATGCCCGAACCTGGCCTCCCTCTTCGGCCAGCGGCTCTCGTCCACCGCGCAGGTGGCAACGGTGCCGCAGCTATAGCTCTACCAGGGTGAAAGAAAACTTCCATTGCGCATGCCCGAACCTGGCCTCCCTCTTCGGCCAGCGGCTCTCGTCCACCGCGCAGGGTGGCAACGGTGCCGCAGCTATAGCTCTACCAGGGTGAAAGAAAACTTCCATTGCGCATGCCCGAACCTGGCCTCCCTCTTCGGCCAGCGGCTCTCGTCCACCGCGCAGGGTGGCAACGGTGCCGCAGCTATAGCTCTACCAGGTGAAAGAAAACTTCCATTGCGCATGCCCGAACCTGGCCTCCCTCTTCGGCCAGCGGCTCTCGTCCACCGCGCAGGGTGGCAACGGTGCCGGCAGCTATAGCTCTACCAGGGTGAAAGAAAACTTCCATTGCGCATGCCCGAACCTGGCCTCCCTCTTCGGCCAGCGGCTCTCGTCCACCGCGCAGGGTGGCAACGGTTGCCGCAGCTATAGCTCTACCAGGGTGAAAGAAAACTTCCATTGCGCATGCCCGAACCTGGGTCCTCCCTCTTTCGGCCAGCGGCTCTCGTCCACCGCGCAGGGTGGCAACGGTGCCGCAGCTATAGCTCTACCAGGGTGAAAGAAAACTTCCATTGCGCATGCCCGAACCTGGCCTCCCTCTTCGGCCAGCGGCTCTCGCCCACCGCGCAGGGAGGCAACGGTGCCGCAGCTATAGCTCTACCAGGGTGAAAGAAAACTTCCATTGCGCATGCCCGAACCTGGCCTCCCTCTTCGGCCAGCGGCTCTCGTCCACCGCGCAGGGAGGCAACGGTGCCGCAGCTATAGCTCTACCAGGGTGAAAGAAAACTTCCATTGCGCATGCCCGAACCTGGCCTCCCTCTTCGGCCAGCGGCTCTCGTCCACCGCGCAGGGTGGCAACGGTGCCGCAGCTATAGCTCTACCAGGGTGAAAGAAAACTTCCATTGCGCATGCCCGAACTTGGCCTCCCTCTTCGGCCAGCGGCTCTCGTCCACCGCGCAGGGAGCAACGGTTGCCGCAGCTATAGCTCTAACAGGGTGAAAGAAAACTTCCATTGCGCATGCCCGAAACCTGTCCTCCCTCTTCGGCCAGCGGCTCTCGTCCCACCGCGCAGGGTGGCAACGGTGCCGCAGCTATAGCTCTACCAGGGTGAAAGAAAACTTCCATTGCGCATGCCCGAACTTGGCCTCCTCTTTCGGCCAGCGGCTCTCGCCCACCGCGCAGGGAGGCAACGGTGCCGCAGCTATAGCTCTACCAGGGTGAAAAAAAACTTCCATTGCGCATGCCTGGAAGTGGCCTCCCCTCTTCCATAAGCTACAACATTCGGCCAGCGGCCTCTCGCGGACCGCGTAGGGAGGCACTGGTTCACTGGAAGCGAGCTGTAGCTTCCTCACGTGGAACGGCTCCAGGGGATATTTAAGAGGAAGGTGTTTTTGTAAAATTAAAAATATTTATTTATGCACCTGGAGCGTTATGAGGGTTCTGATGATTCAAAGCAGAAACAAAAAGTCCGAGATCATTAGAACCAGTTAACACCCGTCGTATATACAATATTGTTTATTTATTTAATTTTAATTATTCAATTTACTTATTTACTAATTAACCAGATATTAAGTTCACTTGGTATTTCATTTCATACTTCTCCCTCATAATTCGATTTTCATAATTCCCTCCATAAGAGAACATACAGCATCATTCAACTGTTTCTCAAAATTTCCTCGTAACCACCATCCTCTTGATCCAAGGAAGTCATGCAGTGCATACGAGTTCCGTATCGTGGGGCAATAACTTTTTCAGTAAAAATAAATATTGTATTTGGAAAACCGCAGTGATGCCGGAACAAAATTTCAGGGACTGGCAATAGTTGAAGATACGACTCGCTTTTCAAGAATTCTTGAAATGAAGGGCTAAGGGCATTGGTTGATAGAGCAGCATTCCGCTCTTTGTGAATATTAATTCTCGATTTGGTCCAGACGTGACTCATTTTCTGTACCAAAGCCCTTCATAAGTATGAAGAAAGTTTTTACAGAGAAATTACGAATGATTTAAGCTCTAGTGTTGTCCACCAGACGGACAGAAAATTGACGGACGTACAGACGTTTGCCGAAAATCTTTTTTCGATTTCAATGACCCACAGAATATGGATTCTGGCTACATAATATATTATAAGAAGCAATTTACTAGTCACAGGAGCACAATAATTATCCACATTTCGGTATCAGAGACCCACAAAGTGCGTTTTGTATCAGAAAAGCACCATTTTTTGCTGCAGCATTTGAATCATTTCCCTGTACTACGTAAGTACTAAAAAGGAAAATAAAAAATAAAAAAAATATTAAAAACTTCATGACAAACTAATCATCGTAATCAAAAAATGTAATGAAGGAGAACTTGTAATTCTCTGGAAAACCTACTAGACAGTCCAAAATCTCTCTGCGAGTAAATCGCTGATGATAGCGGCTGGTAAGAGAACTGTCCATCTGTTCTCAAACTGGCGTCGACTGTGACATAAACGAAGGTCAACTGACTGTTACAAAGGCGGAGTGAATCCTGAGAATCTTCGTGGGCAAAAGCGCGTCTCTATCTCTCGATTTATTTCCTAATTTCGTCTCAAAGAGCGAGCTAGCAACAATCACATGCTACTATGGACTACGAAATGAATAAAATCATACTGTTAGAATCACGTTTGATGGAAGTCAAGTAAACACTGAAATCTATCGTAAGAGAGAATCTTTGGCAGCGGAGCTACTGGACAGGGTAAATGAGCTGTTCGCAGGTAGAACCCGACGGATGTCGGGTCACCCGTGGACAGAGATCGAGGCCATTCTCAACTCCTCTAGAAGTCAGGTCCCCAGGTTTTGTTCAAGAAGTTAAATTAAAATGTATGGCAGTAGGTGTATCAAATAGTCAAAAGCCGCATCACGCGATATGTAAGGGAAGCGTTGTTCAGATATGAAGCGATTGCTGCTAAACTAAGCATTTTCAACTTACGTTAAGCGACTGGTACCCAAAGCTAGTGGTGCAAGAGAGTAAGATTTTCGAGATTCAGCACGACTCTAATGTATGTAATTTTATTCTCATCCTCAATCTGTGATGCACCCAGGGAATAATTCTCTTCCGAGAAGAAGACCATGTATAGTCCTTCTCTGTCGATTTCATGTTCAATCACACAAAGCAGTCATATTTCCTTCCAATATTGTACAGAGAAGGGATTATTTGCAGTTGAAACGTTTAATTACGTCTAATTATTTTCATTTTAAAATCAAGGCTTTCCACATAACTTTCGCCGCACTGCGACACAGGAAGGGCTTCTTTGGTGGGGAGAGCGGAGAACACGGAAACAACTTTATAGGGAGCAGGCACGCAGGACACGAGGTCGACCCTCGCGCTGGGCGCCGCGGACTAATGGTGACAGGGCACGCGAGTCACGTGACAAAACGCTGGCTGACCGCGGTCGCAGCCCGCTGCTGTCAGCGACGCCCGCCACTTAGGACGTTTGTCGTCGCTTCCACTACAACCAACAGAAAGCGCCGTTGCGATGTCATCACTGTTTCTTGTACATTTATCAGTAGTCGCAAGGAACAGATAATAGAAAAGTTAATAGTCTCTTCTTCAACGAGCGCCTAATGATGGCTATTATTCACGAGTTGATGTTTTACACGAGCGACTTAGGAACGAATGTTGTAATTTCTACGAGTGAATAATTGCTGTTATGCGTGGGCAGAAGACTACATTCTCTACGACCTTCAAATATTCAGAACAGATTTCGAACAGATATTGTTTTATTTGAAACTCAATTCTAAGGATTACGTACATCAAACAGTGTTGAAATATAAGATACTAAGTCTGATTTTACATAATACTTCCTTTATTTTTCTGGCAGTAATAACTTTCTGATTTTTTCTGGCTAGAGCTGTCGAAATCGCTATTTCCTGAATATTAGGTGGAATACAAATTTTATTGTCATGTCGCTGGCTTCAAAATTCATTTTCTGTTGAATGGTCAATACGAAATGTAACGAAAAAAAAGTACAATGCCTAGTTATGTACATGACACTGCGAAATCATTCACTTGTCTACCGTGGTTCAAAGAAGCGCGAATTAGGAAGGAAATGCAATTCTGCCCGTGAGTCTGAAAATTCTAAGTAAGTATGTGATTGGTCGACAGACGATGGATTCCGAACTTGAATCTACGGCATGTGTAATCGATGTCAGTAGCCGATTAAATATACAGCAGAAATATTATTAAATGGTCATAGAGAAAATAATTTTACTTCATCAACATTTAGATCACCTTCAAGTTTCAATCATGCCCACACACCGATATCAGTCTCCCCTTCTCCCAAAAAACGGTTGTGAGAAAATGTATCCAAACATATTCTACATCTGTTTATTGTCGAAACTGCATATTGCGTTCATTATTACGTTAATTGTAACGTATGATATTTAAAAGATTGAGAATACTCTAAATTTAATGGTCAATAACATTTCGTTCTGAAATTTGAAGAGGTTATTGTAAAAAGGTGGTGGTTCAAAGAACATTGAAAACAATGGAAACTATTATCATCGGACGATGAGACACAAGTTACTTTTTTTCTATGAAAAGTGTAAGCGGTGCATCGTCATGAAACAAATATGAATATGTGCAGATACGTGCAATGAATGGACGTTTCCTCAAACATTGATTCTTGGAATTCTGTTTCCATGCCTTTCTGGAAAACATATTTACCGATCTGTCCCTTCAATTTAAATTTCCAAATTTTTGAGAAATCATTTTCCTACAAGCAAATCAAAAACACGTGATTATCAAAAGTAGAACAAAGAGTAGAAGACGTCAACCACAATTTCTTTGCAACATTTTAAAATTTAATATTTAACATTTTAATATTTTTTTTAATAAAATAATTGGATGAAAGGTTTGACAAACAACTTTTAACCATGTGGATCACTTTCCTATGGTGAAGCGCCATATTTCATTACATATTGTATATTCACGTTTCAGTGAAGTATTTTGGTGCATTTAAAATATGTAGTGTTACATTTATGTAACACAATGTAGTTTTCTTCAAAGTAGTGCTAGAGATATCAAGAAATTATTTAATTTTGATATAGTTAAAAAAATTAAGGTAACACTTGCATCCTCACGTTTTGTTTTGTAAAACTCCACAAGAGAGGCCTGTTGTTAGTCAGTTACCCGTACAAGTCCACTGAACTCGGGTTTAAATGAACAGCATTGTGAACAACAAGGCAATCATAAGCCTTATGGATCGATGTTGCGGCATCTTTTTCCCTCGCCGATGTCGCGCCGTCTTCATCATCACTCCCGCCAGCGCGCAGCTCCTGCAGGGCGCCCTCCACAAAATTGCCCGTGGTCAGCTCCCCTCCGCCGCGTTTATAGCAGTTGCTGCTCGGGGGTTGCTCCTCGGCGGGCAGCAACTCCGGAGATTTATTCCAGATTAAAAAAGTAAGTTTTGTGGGCAGTAAAACTCGCCTTATTATAGAATATAAACCAGGAGAAATATTTAAAGTTTTATTAGCAATTATTAATAATGAGCATTCGAACAAGGAGAGCAGTCATTCACGTTAAAGTGCCTTGTTTCTCTTCGCCCTCCGGCCTGTGGGAACCTGACTGCACTCTGCTAGTGTATTTCCACTCATAAATTGTTTGAAAATTTTCCGGAAAAGAACGTAGAAGGATAAGTTGGATGTAGGGAATTCCTTAATATATTTTTGTCCATTAAACTTGAAGGATCGAACTTATTTATGAATTTCTTCGATTTCATAATTATCATCCTCAAAATGCAATATGATTTTGGAGAGCAAATGAAAAACTGAACAGAATATTTCTGAATACAGATCATACTTCTCATTTTGTTCGACATTATCTAATTTTTCTTAACATTATTATCGCTTTGGAACAACAGGAATGCGCAAATACACAAGTATGAAAACTACAACAGGTCTAAATACTGTATTTCATCCTTTTCGTTAATGATCAACTTTAAATTTCACCGCGAAGTCGATAGCAAGAAGAGTTGCATAAAATAAGCAGCCCATCCCTCAAACATTTCGAGAAAATTTACTTAAAGAGTATGAATCTAAACGTACAGATTTTATTTTGCTGTTGTAAAATGGATGGAATCTATGCAGAACAGAGTGATTCGCACCATGTAATCCCGAATGTACACCACTGTCACATACTCAGAAAGAAAAAACTAGAGATAGATGCATTCAAAATTCCGTGATTGCACATTTATGGGAATCGATTGTCCTTGACGTCGAAAGAAGATGATTTCTCAGAGTGAATTATATTGGAAACAAAAAAATCAATAGTACTGGGTGTATTTCTCAGTCACTTTAGTTAAAATATTTACAATGTCAAGGATTCTATAGTTTGCTTAGTCGTAATGGAACAGAAATTTGGGCACACTTTGCTACGTTTCACTCAGTAAACCTTTTCTGATAAAATATAATAATCTTCGTGTGAACACATTGAAAACACAAAAAAAAAAGAATTATTATATTCAATTTTATAGTAACGCATTGTCTCATTCCCGCAAACCCATCAGCAAGGAAGAGATGCATCAAACTAACAAAACCATGAATCACACATTTCGTGAAAATTTACTTAACTACTTCCCAGCAAAAGTAGGGGTCATTCCCTATTACAAAATAGATGGAGCAGAAGGTTAGTTACGACTTTCAGGGACGTAATTCGCGCCGTGCAGCGCCCGAACGAACACCAAAATTCACTCGGAAACTAAAAAAATACAGAGATGCGCTCTTAAGACGGAGCGCTGCGCACTCCAGGATGAAGTTCCATATTTCACCGCCGCGGGCAACTTCCCAAGTGGAAGTTACGTGCGGTTGCTCGCAGCGCTCCAGGCCACTCTTGGAAGAAAAAGTTAACTAACCTTGTTATCGGCTCGCGTGTGAAGTTATCTCCATAAACTCGGGTTTTCATTGCTTATAGTCGTGAAACCTCCATTAGCGACCGGATACGACTTATGCAATGGAAAGTTGGAGCCGTACGTGCTTAGCAGAGAAGATTGTGGACAAGCTATTTGGTACAAACCGTATGAACGACAGACGGTGTAAAAATAAGGGCAGCGTGAGCAAAGAGGAAATAAAAAAAAGAGTAAGGACAACAAGACAGAAAATACATGGGTTTAAAGAGTTGAGGCGGCAAATCTTGCACGTCTCTTTTGAAATATCGTGCTTAATATAGCGGCAAGAGAAAACAGTTGTGTTGAGACAATACTAAGATATATAGCAATGTTTAAAATAGAAAATTTCGTTTCACAGAGAATTCAATAACGAAACGGTATTTGGATAAAATATTTGGAAATGTTTCAGTAGCCACAAAAACGCATTACTATTCAGAGACAATGCCAATAATTTATTTTACCTACAATATTTTAACTGAGTTATCTTATTAAAGTTTAATAAACGTGCAAACGTACGATCATGAAGTTTGCTTCCGCTTGCTAATTAATTGCTATAGTTGCTTATCATAACTAATAGTGATAAAACAACACGTACTTTCTCTGCCCTATTTTCACCCAAAATTACGCAAAAAGTACTCAAATTTCGAAACATTATACATGACCTTCTTTCTAAATATCTCTTAAGAAACATATTTCATGAGGGAAAAATCTCTATCTTTAATACTTTAATGTAGGAAGACCCCGAAAAAAATGTTGAATGTTTGATATTTTAGGGTTTTCAACGAACATGAGACCTATACCATTCTCTTAAACGTCCTTCACATTATCCAAAACAAAATTTAATCAAAAACGATGGAGCCATTTTTTTTTAATTTTGAAAATGTTTCCAGGGCTTCATGTAAAGTACCCCCAAATAAAAATATCGGTTTCAATTCAAGGGACTGTGTCATGAACAGATCACAATATTGGAGAATATCAATTTTTGAGAAAATCTGCTGAACGGTTTAGCCGCTAGCATTGTTCCTAGACAGACGAACAGACAGGAGATTTTCTGTCATTCGACTTTTCTGTATCAAGGACCCACAAAACATGGATTCTGGCTATACTACGAGTTAGCGGATTTTTCTTTCTAAATTTTGCAACTAGATTTATCCACTTTTTCGTTACCCAGGCTTTTACTAAGTGTTTTCTGACGAAGATGCGCCGTTTTTTCGCAAAGCTTTAACTTTCTCTCTACTCCTTAGCGAGAAGTGTAAAAAAGCTATTGAATATTTAATTTCTAGCAATAAATCGGGTGATGTTTTCGTCCCATTTACTACACCAATACCAGTTGCTAAGTTAGGATTATTTTTAAGTATAAAAAATGAAGCTTGGATTGGAAAATTTTCCTCAGGCAAAAGGAAATGGAACCCACCAATAATTTTAGAGGTATATTGAAACAAACCATATTATACTTGTTGTATTGCCTACATATACACCTTCGTTACGATTACAGTTGTCGTGCTGAAGCAAATATTAATATTAATTTAATATTATTAAAAAATGTGAACTCAACTGTCGGGTCAGCTAATCATAGTTTGTTTTGACACACTGTAGCAGAGAGCAATTCCGGTAACACGTAGAAATAATTATATTTCATGTGAAAAACATAACACTGGCAAGGATATTCTAAAATATACGAATATATTCAGTGACGTAAGACTACGTACCACTTTATAAATGTAATTCTTAAGACTCTGCATTCACTTTGGCCACACATTTACACTATAAATACGTGCAGTTTAACGAACAAAGAGCCGAGCAGAGGGCAGGGCGCATGCGACCGTTTCTTGCGCTTGCGTCTGCGCAGGCGGAGCCCGTCGCGGTGGCGCGACGCAACCGTTAATCAAATACTGCGTAATTTATGTGTTTAAGGGACCGTTTAAGAGGCGGCGAGCTCAGCGCGTGTCGCTTATCTTCCTTCTCGCCGTTGGTGGCGCCGTCACCGCCAAACGACGCCGCTGCGGTTAACCAATACTCCCCCCCCCCACGAAAGCTGACGCCGCCACCAACGCCGCCGCAGCAGCAGCAGCTATTGCCGGAGATAGAGCCGGAGCCACAGCAGTCACCAGACACCCCCAAGCCACGCGTCTTCTCCTCTCCGTCTGTTTCCTCTTTCTCAAGTGTTTCTTCGTTTTAGCGTCTCTGTCGACCGCCTCTCTCCGTCGTCTCACTCTCCTCTGGACTTTCACATTCTGTCGTCTCTCCCTGAGTCATGTCTCTACTGTCCTCTCTCTCTCTCCGACGTCACTCTCTCCATTGTCCTCTCTCCGTCCTCTCTCTCTCTCTATCTCCGTCTTTTCTCCGCCTTACACTCTCGGCCTTCGCTTTCTGCTTCTCCACCTTCTTCTGTCACCCCATTTCTGTCTCCCCATCTGGCCCTAGAAATTTGGCAAATATAATGCAAGAGTCTGAAATGTAACTAAGATAATAAGAAGTGTCCAGAGTGTAAAGTCATTTTCACTGCAACTGAAGCAGAAACTTCATAGATATATTTCTTCAAAGAATAAATTGACAATGGCACCTAGGTCATTAGCGACCATTATTGGACTTGATGTTATGGTAACTGTGAAGATGACATGATATGACGATGATAGGGATGAAAGGACGAACACGAATACGATGCCCGAGGCGGGACTCGAACCCGCGATCCTTGGGTCCGACATCGCTACGACACTACTGCCTTAGCGATTTCGTTCACATCGGGATCGGCATTCATCTTTGAAAACAGAAAACTGAATATTCTTTCTGTTGCCAGAAACGTTTTGTAGAATGATTATGAAGGGATATGATGATGACAAATGTAAGATTACGGTTCTATTTTTTACTATGATCTCGGTCCTTAGGATTTACACACATGCCTAAAATGAATGGTTTTGATGGTGGATACTATGATGGAGGAATGCTGGAATGAGAGACTGGTGAAAAGGGAGAATCCCCGAGAAAAAACTCCGCGAATCCGCTTTGCCTTCCACAAATTCACATGGATCGACAGGGATTTTAACCCCGCGCGGCGAGGAGAAAATAAGCGATCCATTACATCGCGGGCGGTACAGTTCGGTGGTTCAGATGTGATTTGTTTTGGTTTGAGAAGCCCGTCACTCCAAAACATCAGGGTAAATTCTCTCATCACACGAGACTCGAACCCTCGGCCTGCAGCTCCAGGTACGTGGACCATGCGCCAGGCTACTACTACTACTCCATGGAGGTCAATTAATGTAGCTTAAACAAGAACTAGCTGAACCCTGGTCTCTGGTCACATCGCACAAAAACGGATCAGATGTTCAAATGTTAGAAAAGTAATACAAGTTCATTAAATGGAAAATTTGAAAACCCAGAAAAGTTTCCTAAGTTATTCTCGGAGACCATGAAATGAGAGAGAATTACAAATTATATAACGATACAATCACTTTTCACTGTTAACAAAGAGTTGTACATGTGTTTGATCATGTAATTTATTTCTTTTATTTACGAAGATATGTACAGGTGTTATAGTAAAGAATGGAAAGAAACTCTTCTCTCTATCTTAACATAAAATATAATGAATCTCTGAATACATGTACTATTATAATCAGTGATTTTTGTAAAGGACACATGTGAGATAATTGCTGGACTTTGGATTATGTACATTGCTAATTTTTGCCTTCAAAAACACTCATCGAACTAAGAAGAACATGCTATTTTCGCTTCCCTAGCTATAACCTCAGACCTCATATTTCCTTGCGCTTGAAGACGAAATGTAGACTGCTTCAATAGATCCATTACATTTCGCTCTATGAAATAATAACAAATGACGCCCAATTGGCGTTCATTCTATTAATCTTTAATGTAATATTAAATGCAATGTGTATACCTTAAAATAGATCAATAAGAGCAAGTCATAAAACATCCATGGCTCACCAGAAAAATGACGAAATTTGTAGAGTAGAAAGTTCCAACTAGTTTCTGTGCGAACACCCTAAGTGTTTTGAACAGACAGGTACGCGGCAGCGCAAAGAGCGACGAGGGCCAATTGCGGAGGTGTGGCTGTCGTCTCCTCAACACGAGAGCGAATTTGCAACGCATCAATATGGATGTCGTCTCGCTGGCCGAGCCGCTGCGAGCGCCGGCTGCTGACGGGGTCTATGAACACTGGACATCCTTTCGCGAACACTGTCGGCGACAGGCCTTTCATTGCCGGTACACTCCAGATCCAAAGAAACGTGGCTCAGCTGATAGCCTGACGACATACAATACATGGCCGCGAATCAGTACAGTAAACACAGGCGTTGCTTCATTATACCAGTTCTTTTGTGACAAGGCAACATAAACTAAAACACGTATATCGTTCCATTTCCTGCAGTACTCTCTATTGTAACCGCTAAAGCCGTTTACAGCTAGAAAAATTCAGTTTTTTCTTCGTAAACGCGTCCTGTTATTTTAGGATCTAGTAGTTACAACACTAACCGAGAGAGAACGCCAGACGTACATAGTTTTAAAATAAGCTAACAGGAGCGCTTATCACTAGTACTAGAAGCGTGATAACGAAATCGGCCAGCGGAACGACGCGATCGACAATGGGAATAAAGCAAACGAATATTGGAGAATTTAGAACAAGAAGAGACCAACTCGGCCATTTTACCGAAAGTCAGCGGAACGAGAAGGTACTCTGAACTACTCTGGACAAACTTTTGGATCGACGGACCACGCCAGTTCAAGATTTCGACAGTAACCAAGCTTTAGAAAGGTAAACTCATCTTATTTATTATGATAATTTATTCATGAGAGGGAATAAATAAAATACATGAAACGTGGATAATTTAAAAAAAAAAGAAGAATACTTAACAAGAGTGATGCTATGAATTGAATGAAAATAGATGTTACAAGCAATGTGTGATTTATTGCAGCTTTTTGTATAAGAATACTTGAACCAGCTCGAATAAAATTCGATCATTGACGTTACTGCAACGCCGACGCCACGACGCGAGTCCCGAGGAGAACGGTGCAGTCAACGGGATCTTCGT
>JAHLJT010004567.1:201527199-201565622 GCA_031308135.1 Acheta domesticus | reverse complement strand
AAAATCTCTCTGCGAGTAAATCGCTGATGATAGCGGCTGGTAAGAGAACTGCCATCTGTTCTCTGAAACTGGCGTCGACTGTGACATAAACGAAGGTCAACTGACTGTTACAAAGGCGGAGTGAATCCTGAGAATCTTCGTGGGCAAACGAGCGCGTCTCTATCTCTCGATTTATTTCCTTAATTCGTCTCAAGAGCGAGCTAGCAACAATCACATGCTACTATGGACTACGAAATGAATAAAATCATCACTGTTAGAATCACGTTTGATGAAGTCAAGTAAACACTGAAATCTATCGTAAGAGAGAATCTTTGGCAGCGGAGCTACTGGACAGGGTAAATGAGCTGTTCGCAGGTAGAACCCGACGGATGTCGGGTCACCCGTGGACAGAGATCGAGGCCAATCTCAACTCCTCTAGAAGTCAGGTCCCAGGTTGTTCAAGAAGGTAATTAAAATGTATGGCAGTAGGTGTATCAAATAGTCAAAAGCCGCATCACGCGATATGTAAGGGAAGCGTTGTTCAGATATGAAGCGATTGCTGCTAAACTAAGCATTTTCACTTACGTTAAGCGACTGGTACCCAAAGCTAGTGGTGCAAGAGAGTAAGATTTTCGAGATTCAGCACGACTCTAATGTATGTAATTTTATTCTCATCCTCAATCTGTGATGCACCCAGGGAATAATTCTCTTCCGAGAAGAAGAACCATGTATAGTCTTCTCTGTCGATTTCATGGGTCAATCACACAAAGCAGTCATATTTCCTTCCAATATTGTACAGAGAGGGATTATTTGCCAGTTGAAACGTTTTAATTACGTCTAATTTATTTTCATTTTAAATGCAAGCTTTCCACATAACTTTCGCCGCACTGCGACACAGGAAGGGCTTCTTTGGTGGGGAGAGCGGAGAACACGGAAACAACTTTATAGGGAGCAGGCACACGCAGGACACGAGGTCGACCCTCGCGCTGGGCGCCGCGGACTAATGGTGACAGGGCACGCGAGTCACGTGACAAAACGCTGGCTGACCGCGGTCGCAGCCGCTGCTGTCAGCGACGCCCGCCACTTAGGACGTTTGTCGTCGTTTCCACTACAACCAACAGAAAGCGCCGTTGCGATGTCATCACTGTTTCTTGTACATTTATCAGTAGTCGCAAGGAACAGATAATAGAAAAGTTAATAGTCTCTTCTTCAACGAGCGCCTAATGATGGCTATTATTCACGAGTTGATGTTTACACGAGGCGACTTAGGAACGAATGTTGTAATTTCTACGAGTGAATAATTGCTGTTATGCGTGGGCAGAAGACTACATTCTCTACGACCTTCAAATATTCAGAACAGATTTCGAACAGATATTGTTTTATTTGAAACTCAATTCTAAGGATTACGTACATCAAACAGTGTTGAAATATAAGATACATAAGTCTGATTTTACATAATACTTCCTTTATTTTTCTGGCAGTAATACTTTCTGATTTTTCTGGCTAGAGCTGTCGAAATCGCTATTTCCTGAATATTAGGTGGAATACAAATTTTATTGTCACTGTCGCTGGCTTCAAAATTCATTTTCTGTTGAATGGTCAATACGAAATGTAACGAAAAAAAGTACAATGCCTAGGTTATGTACATGACACTGCGAAATCATTCACTTGTCTACCGTGGTTCAAAGAAGCGCGAATTAGGAGAGAATGCAATTCTGCCCGTGGAGTCTGAAAATTCTAAGTAAGTATGTGATTGGTCGACAGACGATGGATTCCGAACTTGAATCTACGGCATTGTATCGATGTCAGTAGCCGATTAAATATACAGCAGAAATATTATTAAATGGTCATAGAGAAAATAATTTTACTTCATCAACATTTAGATCACCTTCAAGTTTCAATCATGCCACACCGATATTCAGTCTCCCCTTCTCCCAAAAACGGTTGTGAGAAAATGTATCCAACATATTCTACATCTGTTTATTGTCGAACTGCATATTGCGTTCATTATTACGTTAATTGTAACGTATGATATTTAAAAGATTGAGAATACTCTAAATTTAATGGTCAATAACATTTCGTTCTGAATTTTGAAGAGGTTATTGTAAAAAGGTGTGGTGGTTCAAAGACATTGAAACAATGGAAACTATTATCATCGGACGATGCAGACACAAGTTACTTTTTTTCTATGAAAAGTGTAAGCGTGCATCGTCATGAAACAAATATGAATATGTGCAGATACGTGCAATGAAATGGACGTTTCCTCAAACATTGATTCTTGAAGTTCTGTTTCCATGCCTTTCTGGAAAACATATTTTAACCGATCTGTCCCTTCAATTTAAATTTCCCAAATTTTTGAGAAATCATTTTCCTACAAGCAAATCAAAAACACGTGATTATCAAAAAGTAGAACAAAGAGTAGAAGACGTCAACCACAATTTCTTTTGCAACATTTTAAATTTAATATTTAACATTTTAATATTTATTTTTTAATAAAATATTGGATGAAAGGTTTGACAAACAACTTTTAACCATGTGGATCACTTTCCTATGGTGAAGCGCCATATTTCATTACATATTGTATATTCAACGTTTCAGTGAAGTATTTTGGTGCATTTAAAATATGTAGTGTTACATTTATGTAACACAATGTATTTTCTTCAAAGTAGTGCTAGAGATATCAAGAAATTATTTAATTTTGATATAGTTAAAAAATTAAGGTAACACTTGCATCCTCACGTTTGTTTTGTAAAACTCCACAAAAGAGGCCCGTTGTTAGTCAGTTACTCGTACAAGTCCACTGAACTCGGGTTTAAATGAACAGCATTGTGAACAACAAGGCAATCATAAGCCTTATGGATCGATGTTGCGGCATCTTTTCCCTCGCCGATGTCGCTGCCGTCTTCATCATCACTCCCGCAGCGCGCAGCTCCTGCAGGGGCGCCCTCCACAAAATTGGCCGTGGTCAGCTCCCCTCCGCCGCGTTTATAGCAGTTTGCTCAGGGGTGCTCCTCGGCGGGCAGCAACTCCGGAGATTTATTCAGATTAAAAAAGTAAGTTTTTGTGGGCAGTAAAACTCGCCTTATTTATAGAATATAAACCAGGAGAATATTTAAAGTTTTATTAGCAATTATTAATAATGAGCATTCGAACAAGGGAGAGCAGTCATTCACGTTAAAGTGCCTTGTTCTCTTCGCCCTCCGGCCAGTGGGAACCTGACTGCATTCTGCTAGTGTATTTCCACTCATAAATTGTTTGAAAACTTTCGGAAAGAGTGTAGAAGGATACGTTGGATGTAGGGAATTCCTTAATATATGTTTGTCCATTAACTTGGAAGGATCGAACTTATTATGAATTTCTTCGATTTCATAATTTATCATCCTCAAAATGTAATATGATTTTGGAGAGCAAATGAAAAACTGAACAGAATATTTCTGATACAGATCATACTTCTCATTTTGTTCGATATTATCTTACTTTTTCTTAAATTTATCGCTTTGGAACAACAGGAGTGCGCAAATACACAAGTATGAAAACTACAACAGGTCTAAATACTCTATTTCATCCTTTTCGGTAATGATCAACTTTAAATTTTCACCGCGAAGTCGAAAGCAAAGAAGAGTGCATAAATAAGCAGCCCATCTCTCAAACATTTCGAGAAAATTTACTTAAAGAGTACGAATCAAAACGTACAGATTTTATTTTGCTGTTGTAAATAATGGATGGAGTCTATGCAGAACAGAGTGATTCGCATCATGTAATACCCGAATGTACACACTGTCACATACTCAGAAAGAAAAAAACTAGAGATAGATGCATTGAAATTCCGTGATTGCACATTTATGAAAATCGATTGTCCTTGACGTCGAAAGAAGAGGATTTCTCAGAGTGAATTATATTGGAAACAAAAAAATCAATAGTACTGGACGTATTTCTCTGTCACTTTAGTTTAAAATATTTACAATGTCAAGGATTCTATAGTTTGCTTAGTCGTAATGGAACAGAAATTTGAGCACAACTTTGCTACGTTTCACTCAGTAAACCTTTTCTGATAAAATATAATAATCTTTATGTGAACACATTGAAAACACAAAAACAAGAATTATAATATTCAATTTTATAGTAACGCATTGACTTTCATTCCCGCAAGTCCATTTCCAAGCAAGGAAAAGATGCATCAAACTAACAAAACCATGAATCACACATTTCGTGAAAATTTACTTAACTACCTCCCAGCAAAAGGTAGGGGTCATTCCCTATTACAAAATAGATGGAGCAGAAGGTTAGTTACGACTTTCAGGGACGTAATTCGCGCCGTGCAGCGCCCGAACGAACACCAAAATTCACTCGGAAACTAAAAATACAGAGATGCGCTCTTAAGACGGAGCGCTGCGCACTCCAGGATGAAGTTCCATATTTCACCGCCGCGGGCAACTTCCAAGTGGAAGTTACGTGCGGTTGCTCGCAGCGCTCCAGGCCACTCTTGGAAGAAAAAGTTAACTAAACCTTGTTATCGGCTCGCGTGTGGAAGTTATCTCCATAAACTCGGGTTTTCATTGCTTATAGTCGTGAAAACCTCCATTAGCGACCGGATACGACTTATGCAATGGAATAGTTGGAGCCGTACGTGCTTAGCAGAGAAGATTGTGGACAAGCTATTTGGTACAAACCGTATGAACGACAGACGGTGTAAAAATAAGTGCAGCGTGAGCAAAGAGGAAATAAAAAAAAAAGAGTAAGGACAACAAGACAGAAAATACATGGGTTTAAAGAGTTGAGGCGGCAAATCTTGCACGTCTCTTTTGAAATATCGTGCTTAATATAGCGGCAAGAGAAAACAGGTGTGTTGAGACAATACTAAGATATATTAGCAATGTTTAAAATAGAAAATTTTGTTTCACAGAGAATTCAATAACGAAAACGGTATTTGGAAAAAATTATTTGGAAATGTTTTCAGTATCCACAAAAACGCATTACGATTCGGAGACAAATGCCAATAATTTATTTTACCTACAATATTTTAACTGAGTTATCTTATTAAAGTTTAATAAACGTGCAAACGTACGATCATGAAGTGTGCTTTCGCTTGCTAATTGCTATCATAACTAATAGTGATAAAACAACACGTACTTTCTCTGTCCTATTTTCACCCAAAATTACGCAAAAAGTACTCAAATTTTTCGAAACATTATACATGACCTTCTTTCTAAATATCTCTTTAAGAAATAGATTTCATTAAGGGAAAAATCTCTATCTTTAATACTTTAATTGTAGGAAGCCCCCGAAAAAAATGTTGAATGTTTGATATTTTAGGGTTTTCAACGAACACGAGACCTATACCATTCTCTTAAACGTCCTTCACACTATCCAACAACAAAATTTAATCAAAAACGATGGAGCCATTTTTTTTTTAATTTTGAAAATGTTCCAGGGGCTTCATGTAAAGTACCCCCAAATTAAAATATCGGTTTCAAATTCAAGGGACTGTGTCATGAGCCAGATTACAATATTGGAGAATATCAATTTCTGAGAAAATCTGCTGAACGGTTTAGCCGCTAGCATTGTTCCTAGACAGACGAACAGACAGGAGATTTTCTATCATTCGACTTTTCTGTATCAAGGACCCACAAAAACATGGATTCTGGCTATACTACGAGTTAGAGGATTTTTCTTTCTAAATTTTACAACTAGATTTATCCACATTTCGTTACCCAGGCCTTTTACTAAGTGTTTTCTTGGCGAAAATGCGCCGTTTTTTTCGCAAGCATTAACTTTCTCTCTACTCCGTAGCTAGAAGGTAAAAAAAGCTATGAATATTAATTTCTAGCAATAAATCGGGTAATGTTTTCGTCCCCATTTACTACACCAATACCAGTTGCTAAGTTAGGATTATTTTTAAGTATAAAAATGAAGCTTGGATTGGAAAATTTTGCTCAGGCAAAAGGAAATGGAACCCACCAATAATTTAGAGGTATTATTGAAACAAACCATATTATACTTTGTTGTATTGCCTACATATACACTTTCGTTACGATTACAGTTGTCGTGCTGAAGCAAATATTAATATTAATTTAATATTATTAAAAATGTGAACTCAACTGTCTGGTCAGCTAATCATAGTTTGTTTTGACACACTGTAGCAGAGAGCAATTCCGGTAACACGTAGAAATAATTATATTTCATGTGAAAACATAACACTGGCAAAGATATTCTAAAATATACGAATATATTCAGTGACGTAAGACTACGTACCACTTTATAAATGTAATTCTTTAAGACTCTGCATTCACTTTGGCCACACATTTACACTATAAATACGTGCAGTTTAACGAACAAAGAGCCGAGCAGAGGGCAAGGCGCATGCGACCGTTTCTTGCGTCTGCGCAGGCGGAGCCCGTCGCGGTGGCGCGACGCAACCGGTTAATCAAATACTGCGTAATTTATGTGTTTAAGGGACCGTTTAAGAGGGCGGCGAGCTCAGCGCGTCGCTTATCTTCCTTCTCGCCGTTGGTGGCGCCGTCGCCGCCAACGACGCCGCTGCGGTTAAACCAATACCCCCCCCACACGAAAGCTGACGCCGCCACCAACGCCGCCGCAGCAGCAGCAGCTATTGCCGGAGATAGAGCCAGAGCCACAGCAGTCACTAGACACCCCAAGCCACGCGTCTTCTCCTCTCCGTCTGTTCCTCTTTCTCAAGTGTTTCTCCGTCGTCCGCCTCTCTCCGTCGTCCGCCTCTCTCCATCGTCCGCCTCTCTCCGTCGTCCGCCTCTCTCCGTCGTCCGCCTCTCTCCGTCGTCCGCCTCTCTCCGTCGTCCGCCTCTCTCCGTCGTCCGCCTCTCTCCGTCGTCCGCCTCTCTCCGTCGTCCGCCTCTCTCCGTCGTCCGCCTCTCTCCGTCGTCCGCCTCTCCCCGTCGTCCGCCTCTCTCCGTCGTCCGCCTCTCTCCGTCGTCCGCCTCTCTCCGTCGTCCGCCTCTCTCCGTCGTCCGCCTCTCTCCGTCGTCCGCCTCTCTCCGTCGTCCGCCTCTCTCCGTCGTCCGCCTCTCTCCGTCGTCCGTCTCTCTCCGTCGTCCGCCTACCTCCGTCGTCCGCCTCCCTCCGTCGTCCGCCTCTCTCCGTCGTCCGCCTCTCTCCGTCGTCCGCCTCTCTCCGTCGTCCGCCTCTCTCCGTCGTCCGCCTCTCTCCGTCGTCCGCCTCTCTCCGTCGTCCGCCTCTCTCCGTCGTCCGCCTCTCTCCGTCGTCCGCCTCTCTCCGTCGTCCGCCTCTCTCCGTCGTCCGCCTCTCTCCGTCGTCCGCCTACCTCCGTCGTCCGCCTCTCTCCGTCGTCCGCCTCTCTCCGTCGTCCGCCTCTCTCCGTCGTCCGCCTCTCTCCGTCGTCCGCCTCTCTCCGTCGTCCGCCTCTCTCCGTCGTCCGCCTCTCTCCGTCGTCCGCCTCTCTCCGTCGTCCGCCTCTCTCCGTCGTCCGCCTCTCTCCGTCGTCCGCCTCTCTCCGTCGTCCGCCTCTCTCCGTCGTCCGCCTCTCTCCGTCGTCCGCCTCTCTCCGTCGTCCGCCTCTCTCCGTCGTCCGCCTCTCTCCGTCGTCCGCCTCTCTCCGTCGTCCGTCTCTCTCCGTCGTCCGCCTACCTCCGTCGTCCGCCTCCCTCCGTCGTCCGCCTCTCTCCGTCGTCCGCCTCTCTCCGTCGTCCGCCTCTCTCCGTCGTCCGCCTCTCTCCGTCGTCCGCCTCTCTCCGTCGTCCGCCTCTCTCCGTCGTCCGCCTCTCTCCGTCGTCCGCCTACCTCCGTCGTCCGCCTCCCTCCGTCGTCCGCCTCTCTCCGTCGTCCGCCTCTCTCCGTCGTCCGCCTCTCTCCGTCGTCCGCCTCTCTCCGTCGTCCGCCTCTCTCCGTCGTCCGCCTCTCTCCGTCGTCCGCCTCTCTCCGTCGTCCGCCTCTCTCCGTCGTCCGCCTCTCTCCGTCGTCCGCCTCTCTCCGTCGTCCGCCTCTCTCCGTCGTCCGCCTCTCTCCGTCGTCCGCCTCTCTCCGTCGTCCGCCTCTCTCCGTCGTCCGTCTCTCTCCGTCGTCCGCCTACCTCCGTCGTCCGCCTCCCTCCGTCGTCCGCCTCTCTCCGTCGTCCGCCTCTCTCCGTCGTCCGCCTCTCTCCGTCGTCCGCCTCTCTCCGTCGTCCGCCTCTCTCCGTCGTCCGCCTCTCTCCGTCGTCCGCCTCTCTCCGTCGTCCGCCTACCTCCGTCGTCCGCCTCCCTCCGTCGTCCGCCTCTCTCCGTCGTCCGCCTCTCTCCGTCGTCCGCCTCTCTCCGTCGTCCGCCTCTCTCCGTCGTCCGCCTCTCTCCGTCGTCCGCCTCTCTCCGTCGTCCGCCTCTCTCCGTCGTCCGCCTCTCTCCGTCGTCCGCCTCTCTCCGTCGTCCGCCTCTCTCCGTCGTCCGCCTCTCTCCGTCGTCCGCCTCTCTCCGTCGTCCGCCTCTCTCCGTCGTCCGCCTCTCTCCGTCGTCCGCCTCTCTCCGTCGTCCGCCTCTCTCCGTCGTCCGCCTCTCTCCGTCGTCCGCCTCTCTCCGTCGTCCGCCTCTCTCCGTCGTCCGCCTCTCTCCGTCGTCCGCCTCTCTCCGTCGTCCGCCTCTCTCCGTCGTCCGCCTCTCTCCGTCGTCCGCCTCTCTCCGTCGTCCGCCTCTCTCCGTCGTCCGCCTCTCTCCGTTGTCTGTCTCTCTCCGTCGTCTCACTCTCCTCTGGACTTCTCACTTTCTGTCGTCTCTCCCTGAGTCATGTCTTTACTGTCTTTCTCTCCCCGCCGTCTCTCTGCATTGTCTCTCTCTCTCTCCGCTGTCACTCTCTTTATTGTCTCTCTCCGTCCTCTCTCTCTCTATCTATCTATCTCCGTCTGCTTCTCCGCCTTACGCTCTCGGCCTTCGCTTTCTGCATCTCCACCTTCTTCTGTCACCCCATTTTCTGTCTCCCAATCTTGGCCTAGAAATTTGGCAAATATAATGCAAGAGTCTGAAATGTAACTAAGATAATAAGAAAGTGTCCAGAATGTAAAGTAACATCTTCACTGCAACTGAATTGAAGCAGAAACTTCATAGATATATTTCTTCAAAGAATGAAATTGACAATATTTTTATCAAGAATGGCATTCGAATCGATATGTAAACTGTATGTTTCAACGAGACATTTCTGATTAAATTATTTCCCTAAAACAAGATAATCTTCCATTTCATTCTCAGATAATTCTGACAAAACATGTCAGATTTCAAAACGCGTTTTCAGTATAAACATTTTCGTAATTAAGAACTAGCGACATTGGGGCAAGAAAATGAATTTCATTGGGTAAGTTATAAAGCTTTGCCAAAATAATCTGAAGACGAACACTTTCTTGAAATAGATAACTTCAAAAATACTCAATCTTTTTTCTTCTTGTTTGTTATTTAAGGTTGCATCAACACCTCGGTCATTAGCGACCATTATTAGGCTTGATGTTATGGTAACTGTGAAGATGACATGATATGACGATGATAGGGATGAAAGGACGAACACGAATACGATGCCCGAGGCGGGACTCGAACCCGCGATCCTTGGGTCCGACATCGCTACGACACTACTGCCTTAGCGATTTCGTTCACATCGGGATCGGCATTCGATCTTTGAAAGCAGAAAACTGAATATTCTTTCTGTTTGCCAAAAACGTTTATGTAGAATGATTATGAAGGGATAATGATGATGACAAATGTAAGATTACGGTTCTATTTTTTACTATGATCTCGGTCCTTAGGATTTACACACATGCCTGAAATGAATGGTTTTGATGGTGGATGCTATGATGGAGGAATGCTGGAATGAGAGACTGGAGAAAAGGGAGAATCCCCCGAGAAAAAACTCCGCGAATCCGCTTTGCCTTCCACAAATTCCACATGGATCGACAGGGATTTTAACGCCGGCGCGGCGAGGAGAAAATAAGCGATCCATTACATCGCGGGCGGTGCAGTTCGGTGGTTCAGATGTGATTTGTTTTGGTTTGAGAAGCCCGTCACTCCAAAGCATCAGGGTAAATTCTCTCATCACACGAGACTCGAACCCTCGGCCTGCAGCTCCAGGTACGTGGACCATGCGCCAGGCTACTACTACTCCATGGAGGTCAATTAATGTAGCTTAAACAAGAACTAGCTGAACCCTGGTCTCTGGTCACATCGCACAAATGGATCAGATGTTCGAATGTTAGAAAAGTAATACAAGTTCATTAAATGGAAAATTTGGAAACCCAGAAAAGTTTCCTAAGTTATTCTCGGAGACCAATGAAATGAGAGAGAATTACAAATTATATAACGATACAATCACTTTTCACTGTTAACAAAGAGTTGTACGTGTGTTTGATCATGTAATTTATTTCTTTTATTTACGAAGATATGTACAGGTGTTATAGTAAAGAATGGAAAGAAACTCTTCTCCCTATCTTAACATAAAAATAGAATGAATCTCTGAATAGATGTACTATTATAATCAGTGATTTTTGGAAAGGACACATGTGAGATAATTGCTGGACTTTGGATTATGTACATTGGCAAATCTTTGCATTCAAAAACACTCTTCGAACTAAGAAAAACATGCTATTTCGCTTCCCTAGCTATAACCTCAGACTCATATTTCCTCGCGCTTGAAGACAAAGTGTAGACTGCTTTCAATATATCCATTACATTTCGCTCTATGAAATAATGACAAATGACGTCAGATTGGCGTTCATTCTATTAATCTTTAATGTAATATTAAAATGCAATGTGTATACCTTAAAAATAGATCAATAAGAGCAAGTCATAAAACATCCAGGGCTCACCAGAAAAATGACGAAATTTGGTAGAGTAGAAAGCTCCAACTAGTTTCTGTGCGAACACCCTAAGTGTTTTGAACAGACAGGTAACGCGGCAGCGCAAAGAGCGACGAGGGCCAATTGCGGAGGTGTGGCTGTCGGCTCCTCAACACGAGAGCGAATTTGCAACGCATCAATATGGATGTCGTCTCGCTGGCCGAGCCGCTGCGAGCGCCGGCTGCTGACGGGGTCTGTGAACACTGGACATCCTTTCGCGAACACTGCAGGCAACAGGCCTTTCACTGCCGGTACACTCCAGATTCCAAAGAAACGTGGCTCAGCTGATAGCCTGACGACATACAGTACATGGCCGCGAATCGGTACAGTAAACACAGGCGTTGCCTTTCATTATACCAGTTCTTTTTGTGACAAGGCAACATAAACTAAAACACGTATATCGTTATTCCTGCAGTACTCTATGGTACTCAAATTGCTACATAATAAAGTAAGTAATATGTGAAATATGCAAATATGCTTCATTATTTAAATATTAATGTTATTACTCAAGTACTACATCTCTACATGATTTAAAAATCATTGTTAATTTCTACATGCGCCCCATAATAAGTTTCTCTAGGTAGTCCACAAAAAAACACAATTTCATGATAAAAAAATATTCTAGCAAACACAGCCCACATTATTTTGCCAAATAATCACTACAAGAATTTAGACATTTGTGATTCCGTGGGATCAACATTTGTATTGTAGAAGTCTGCCACCCCATGTAGGTATCAGAATTTGACAGCCAACTGCAACAATGCTTCACTGCGATTCATGTGAAGCTGGACCGGACAAGGATTTCTTGGGGATGGATGTTTGTGTGTGTTTGTGTTGTCCTTATATGTTCTCTGGACAGTTCCCTCTACAGTTTAAAAACAGCGTGGTAGTCATATGACCAAGACGTTGAAAAACAACCTTAAAAAATTTCTTGGGGTGCAAATAATTAAAATATCTGGGGACTAAATCAGGCCTTTAGGGCGAGTGGTCAAACACTTCTCACCGGAACTGCTGCAGAAGATCTGTTGTGAGCCGAGTCTTAGTTGCCCGGATCTCGTCCCCAGCGATTTCCATCTGTTTTTGTACCTCAATAAGTTTTTGATTGATCAGCATTGCGCATATATATCACAGTGAAGCATGGCAAGGGGGCTGTCATTAGTACTTGCCCTAGGTGAAAGACGTCTACGACACAAATGTTGATTCCACGGACAAATGTTTTAATTCTGGTGTTGTTGGTTCACATGAGCCGTTTCTGCTATAAGGACACTTTCCAACGAAATTCTGTTTTCTTTTTGTTGAAGACCTAGGATAATTTACATTCTGGAAGCGCCTCATGTAGTATCATAGCCAAGTAAAACTAAGAGTTGCGCAAGCAACAATAATTACGTCTTCATAGACGATAGAACATCCTGAAAATGAGACGTGAATCGTGTGAATTAGGTCCTGAAAATATTTGCGCTCCCTTTATTAAGAAAGGAATGACAGCAACACAGATCTTCAAAGAACTTGCAGAGCCCCAATGACGTTCATTGTGCGATAAAGAATGCCTAAAAACCACTTCAGGAAAGAAACATTCTTTTAATTCTCTTTCATAAAACAATCTACCGAGCCAGAAGACAGTTGTCTTACAGACTCAACCACCAAGGAAGAATAATAAGGGATAATTCAGAGCCGACCGTTCTTAAATCTAGCGAAGTAATCAGCGATGCACCACTTAACACGACTTTCGTACGTGCTTCGGAGCAAAAGATATCGTTAATTAGTTTTTTGTGTTAAAAGAAAGATTCCTTATTAAGATAGATGTTTCCCAATTAAAGAAATAATCTTGGAAAAATTCGACCTGCGGAAACTTTCTTTCCTTTCGAATGAGCAAGTGCGAGTAGGTCCCTGAAGAAAATCAATGATTGGAGAAACATCTTTCTCGGCCATGCGTAATGAATTAAAGATTAATGGAATACGGACGGCGAGGTAGGAGCAGATAGAATAATTATTAAAAGGACTTACGTTTCGTTGTGCTCGAGCAGGCCAATTTCAACGAAGAACGATAATATTTAAATTTCGTCTTGGATATATACACGACAGAGACAGACATACTGAAAGTGAATGAATTGAATCAATGAGATATAATAATAATAATAATAATAATAATAATAATAATAATTTATTGTGTATAATTCCTTTATAAAGAAAGAATTCTCTTTAATTATTTGGGGATATAAAGGACATTTGTTCACTCTAATGTTTGATACTATGCTGTTATTTACTAAGGAAATATGTTGCATTCACTGAGAAAAAAGTTGTCAAATTATGTTCCGTCATTTAATATTAATGTTATTCAGAAAAGTAGCTGTTATGCAACCGGCAAAACAATTCATTTTCTGTAATTGCACGAAAAAAAAATGTTACGAAACAAAATTCTTCTACTTGTCCTACACGCAAGCTTGTTGTCCAAAACCACCTGTATCGGGTGGCAAATAACAGAACAACACCCTAACATCAATGTCGATCACTGCAGGTAAGGTAACGATCCGTAAACGCAGAAACTAACAATCTAACAAACAAACAAAAGAACAGACCGGGGGATGGGAGAGGAAGGAAAGCTGTCGAAAGAGCGGAGCGAGCCAACCCAACGGCCTAAGCGAAACGCCCGTGCGAGTTCGCAGCTCGCCACCTGCCGTTATAATCGCTGCAGCAAGATTGTTCAGCCCGCCGCCAGGGGCGCTCGCGGCGACCACGTAGCGCCGACGCCAGCGCCGGCGCTCGCCTCCCTAATCACGCCACACACAAGGTTTTAAGTAATTAGCTCAAAATTGGCTATCGCAATTAGCAAGCCCGGGACATCAAACGGACCGGCTATGCGCGCTTGTTTTGCGACCTAATGACACAAAGATTATTGTTGACAGCATGCAAATTGGACTAAACCGATTTTCCCGTGGATTGGTTTTTCTGATAGCGGCGCATTAATCTATTCTTGTCCCAGCGCGAGAGGCCCGTGTTGCGCACGCCAGGGCGACCTGGTGGTTGCATGCGCCACACTGCCATGTTCTGATGGAGGGCTGGCTCATTCCCTGCGGATTGGTCTCGTTGATTGAATGATTGATTGTTAGTGAATCCGGATGCGTTAACTGCGGTCACTAGTCCCGTAAGTGTAGTGCACGTTTTTTCATCGGGATATGGCGGTTTTTCCTGGGAGGGTTTTCCCTAACCAGGTATCTCCCACCAGCTGGTCACCGTCCCAGCCGGGGCAATTCTAAGACCCCGTTTCCCGGCATGTGTGATAGTGTAGTGCATGTAAATTTAAGTGCGCGTAAGGGATGAGGATAGGACATTGAAGATGAAGGAAAGATCGCGCGCGGAACGTGGCCCGTTTGTTAGGGTACTGCTCCGGCATTCGCCTGGTCTTGATTGGAGAAACCACGGAAAC
Source organism: Acheta domesticus (assembly GCA_031308135.1). Lineage (NCBI taxonomy): Eukaryota > Metazoa > Arthropoda > Insecta > Orthoptera > Gryllidae > Acheta > Acheta domesticus. The sequence continues at coordinate 201,551,382 of JAHLJT010004567.1, read as the reverse complement.
TACCGATTAGAGCAGACGACTGCTAGAATTCTCCTCCAGACAGCGAATGAATTCGACTTAGCAGACAAGCTAGTGACTATAACCCTGCCACAGTCGGGACTCAAACATAGGACCTCCTGGTCAGAGACACTGCATTGACATCGGTTGATGTACGGAGCCACCTCACTCGGTTTGGTCTCGTTATATTTTGACTTGAATAAGTTACTCGAAGAGAATCTGATTTTTGTGGATGAGACGGTGAGTGCCATAATCATTTCTAAGCGTTGATTTTGAAGGGCCTTACTCCTTCATGGTCCCATTTCCGGGCAAGTATCACAATGAGAGTTTCCTTCTGACTATCACTGCACGAGATATGGCAGGGTGATTATGAGGAGTAAATTATAAAATATAAATTGTCATGCATTGAATGACATTCAGATGAGATACGTGGAGAGACGAGCACCCCCGCTACAGATAAAACGCCATGGCCATATTGGAGACTGGAAACTTCAGTTCCTCAAAGTTTGACTCTGCTCCAAAATTCTATGACTCCGATGATGCCTTTATGTTACTGGATAAAAAATTCTTATTTTTTCAAGTTGCAAAATCTTACAATCATTCGCCAGTGTTCTTCAGCGTTTGCTTCCGAATTCTGCCAGTTTGTTATTCTACCAGATGGCGAAACTGCCGGCCAATTAATTTATCACCCCCGTATTCTGACACAGTCAATCTGTCGATTCGTCAACCTGACCCTGCATATCCGACCACTCCTTTAATCTGTCAGCATATCTGTAAGCGAGCCCGTGAATTATACATTCCGTTACCGTCAATTCGGGTTTATCCGACAGATACGCCGCATTTAGAACACATATTAATTTATGGAAGCGAACATTTTGTTTTCGAACTCTGTGAATATTGTGATGGAATTCGTGACTTTCAGTGAAGCACCTACCACCGGCGGGTGTTAACCTTTCGGCACCATTTTCAAATTAATGTTTGCGTGAATCATATGCTATGATATTAACATAATTTACCGAGAATTTCTTTAATAAAAAATATTTTGCCTATCGCTATGACCGGAAAGTGAGAGCGCGGAGCAACTCAATGGGTGACTTCTTCTCCTGTCTTGGGTGACACTTCTTTTGCGTAATTGAAGTAACGGGGAGGTTCATTCAATCTGCTGACTCCAGTTTCGAGAAGTCCGCAATTGTGTTGGGTCGCTTGTGTACATATATTGTTTAAGACCGGCTGTTCAGCATTAAAGCCCACGGATAAACATTATTTTACCGCGAAGTTTATGTATTGGCGGAAGCGACTTTTCGAATCCAGGTTAGAAACTGGGTCGGACGATGTAATTATTAGCATTTTCACAAAATATTTTTTAATATTACATGCTTCATTAAGTAGTTAAAATACTGCATGATTGTGTTTAACTTTAGTAAATTACAAAACGAAAAAAAACATCAAATACCAGTACAATATTTACATATCCTTGATTCTTAAATCTCACAATTTCTCAAGTTAATTCTATTTTCAGAATTTATAAGCTATCTTTAAAATTGTCAACAGCATACCTTCCTTTCATCGTGACCAACTACACCAACTAATTTTCATTGTTTCTAAAGATTCTTCTTTTACCTTAGTTACTACATTCAAGGATTGGGTGGCACACATTCTTACCAGTGCTGCGGTGACATAAACTGACGCCCTGAGCCACCTGAGGCGCCCACTCGCGAAGATTCCTTCTTCATTTCATCCTCACTTCCACCCGAAGGCGGTGGACTTATCCACTATGCATAATCACTGAAGCTCATCGCTGTAGCTAATCGGTTAATCCTACATGATGTAGAAATTCTCCGGGAAAGATACCCGTTCGCGTATGTCAAGCCGAGGCCCGTTCTAGGCTATAGCATAATAGGACGAACAAGTTACAATTCAACATCCCCCAATCCCATTGGAAAGCCGGGAATAACTCGCCAAAACCCTTTAGAATACGAACTGTTAAAAACGGAGTACCTGCAGCATCGTAGTTAGTCACAAAATTATTTCACGTTAATATAATAAATAAAAGAAAGTCGACCTGATGGCCGAGATCGCTAAGTAAGTAGTGTTGTAGCTATCTCGGACCAATGGGTCGCGGGTTCGAGTCCTGCCTCGGACATGGGTGTATTTGTGTATGTCTGTATGAGTGTCTTTTCCTCTCATCCCTCATCATCATCATTTCATCTTCCATGCACCCAGGGTTATCAAGCCTGGGGGATAAAAATGGGATCCAGCTAAAAGCTAATCCCCTCTAATGAAGTCTCATGCCCTGCCTCCGAGATAATGTTCCTGAGCCCCGGTAAAGGCAGTATGCATGTTCGCGTGTTCCGAGTCGGCCTACACGCGAGCAAATAAAATAAAATAAAGTCGCGAAGGTCGAGGCAAGAGTCTCTCGCCTTCTCCGCAGCCAACCTGTCAGTTTACAAAAGTCTCTGGAAGGGAGGCGTTTTAGCGAAAATATTTCCACGGCGAGGCGTCGTTATAAAGACCATTTTTTCGCGTCAGAGTAAAGCCTTACCGCTCCGATAGCTGCCTCCGTTTTCTGCGAATCGTCACGAAATGTGGAAAGCTCGTTTGCCTGAATAGCGATTTAATAGCGGTGGTTTCCAGGAATTGCACGTTATTTCGGAGACGCCCGTGGCGACAGGTATTTGTGTTGCTGACGCGGGGCAAAACAAACTTTCTCTGCTATTACCTAAATTTCGCATGTTCACCTACCGACCTTATATTTATTACTATTTTTCTGACAACTGCAGTCCAACACGAATAAAAGGATCACATTCTCGGGAAGGAATTTGATGTTTATCTGATGCTAAAAACTTGCGGTTCACAGAGCTCTGTGAAAATTACATCTACAATGACAGTAAATTATCGTGGAAGAAAGGCTGTCAACATATCACAGGGCGCTAGAATAAAATGGATAATGCGACACTTTAGATGGTTAGAAGACTAAAAGCGATGATTAGCAGATTTTTCAAGAAGAGTCCGCATAAAAAGTAGCGACAAATCAAGCAGATAATATAGCAATGAAAGCCTCGACTGCGTTTTGAATTGTATAGGATATTTCTTAGCAATAACTCACAAGCGTTTTCATTACCAGTAGGAGAACGTTTTCCGAAAACTTTTCTCCTTCTTTGTATAGTATTCTTTAAGGGACGTAGCACAATGCGTAATGCTTTATTATTAACTAATGAGTAGCAAATTCAGATGTCATGAGATACGTGATGCTTCACATCGATATTTTTTTCGACAAGGTGAAGATTATATCTTGTAGATTCTTGCTTTGGCCTCGCAAAAGATATTCCCAACTAACACATGTATCTGGAACAACTCCGACAGAACCAATATGGTGATAATATACTTCACTTACTCTTCCGGGGCACAGCTACATTTCACTCTCACCGCAAAGCAACTCCCAAGTCCGAAGCATCGCTTCAGACACTCGCATATCGGCAGTCTATTGTTCTTTCGGCTCCGAAGCGATTGTGCGCCGTTCTCCTTTCGAAATCGAGCGCCAGTGCGGAGAGCACCGATGCAAGAGCGCCGAGTGGAGAATGGGAACGCGTTGCCTCTTACGTCTTCCGCGACGCGACAAGCCTCCGCACAAATTGCAGCTCTAATAGAGCGCGACCGCCCACTTGCGTAGGAGCCTTCTTGATTGCCTTAGGATTTCCACTTCGGTTCTTGGAGTGTCCACCTAGCCGACATTTTCGCGAGGGAGGCGGATTCTCGTAGTCGGCGGGTTGTGCGTGATGACTACTTCCGGATCTGTCAACTACTTAGTGCCGCAAAGTGCAGAAAGTATAGAATGTTATACGTAGACATGGCAGCGCTATTCCCCCGCACCGGGACAGCCGGGACAAACTGTAAGACTCCTGACAAGTGTTATAGTGTAGTGAAATGTAGGTGTGTATGTGTATTTATGTGTGTGTGTATGTATGTATGTATGTGTGTATGTATGTATGTGTATGTATGTATGTATATATGTATGTGTGTATGTGTGTGTAAGGGGTAAGGAGGCAAATAAAAGAGAATTATTGCGCGCAGTTCTTGGCCTGTTTGTTTGTATACTGCCCTGATATTCGCATGGTGGTGATCGAAAAAAGCATAGAAAACTACCGTTCACAGCAGACCAATACTAGGATTCTTCTGGAGAGGTCTGAATTCGACCCAGACAGCGAGATAGTGTCGAAAACCTCGCGGTGTAGGGACTCGACACCTAGGTCCTCCCGTTCAGAGAAGCTGCGAAGACAATAATTGTTACACTGGGGCATCTCAAATGGTTTCTATTCCTAAGGCTGTAGGGGTCATGAAACTATTGATTACAATTATTTTTAATATCAACTTGAATAACACAAACAAATTTTTAAAGATAAAAATACATCGAAATCATCTTCGATTTACTAACTGATCAGGTGAGTCACATTGTGACTGGCTGAAGACGTTTATCTATAAAAGCAGTGATTGTAGATTAATTTAATTTTTTATTACATGTCAATTTTTAAGAGGATAAAAATGGAAGGGAAAACAACATTTAAATAAAGGCATACAACGTTGAGATAAGAAAAACATGAATTTTGATTCTGGGTACGTTCTTCTCGTACGTAAAATTATCATACTCATGTTAAATAATAAATCATTCTTTACAAATTACGTTATACGTGCGAGGTATGAAAGAAATTTAGAGCTTCAGAAAACTAGATCAACGCACTTCTCCCAGCGGAAGCCGCGTACTCAAACGGTGCATGTAGACTTTCCGGAGAACTCGTGCTCCTAACAGAGCGTAACGAGACGATAGTTAACGAACCAGCTTCATATTCTTGAAGGCCTGGCTTCGAGACCCGAGGGATCCGGTCGGACCGGGATTTCCTTAAGCGCCTTCAATTAGCGAAAGCCTTTCCGGCAGCCTGCGGCTCGGTCGTCATCGCAGATGGACTGCCGTCCATCAGCCTCCTCTTTCATTAACGAGGTCGGCTCAGCCGAGGACAATTGTTGGCGGCGACAGACAACGAAGGCAGGGCTTTACAAGGAGATTCTCCTACTGGGAGGGAGCTAGTTCTCACTGATAGGCGTGGTTCATCAACGTCATGTTCAGTTAGCAGCTGAATGAGAGGGCGAAATTGAAAATCCCTTGCTCGGGAATTATAATGTCGTTACGTCTGAAACTTTTACGTATTGTTTCTGATGTTTTGATTCTGAAACTTTTAGCAACATGTTTTTTATTCGCATAAATATAAATCAATCATTTGAATACAAGTTTTTCAAGTTTCTAACGAGCGGGACATTGTAATAATAGTCATCTCTGAATAATAATTATTATTTACTTTTCTTCTGTAACGGGTCAGCAATCTTGCAACCTAAATACGTGGAAGCCAATAAATGGCGTCTAAGTGAGAAACCTGATGAATTATAATGCCACTTTCCTTGTTGAAAATCCATTCATAAATAATGGTTTTGAATGACACAAGAACTCTGAAGCAATTTGTTATTTTGATTTTTTGTTATAATTTTGTCTCTTTATTTTAAACGTGAATTTAATTTATTTTTGAAACTTCAGATTGTTTTGGTTGATTTAAGATTTATTTTGACTTAAGATTTATCCTTAATCAGACAAATTAGTCAAATGCATGTATTGATGAACATTTCCAATGATATTCTTGTTTTTGTTCATGTTTTATAGAAGAATGGTAGAAACGTTCCTACAATACAAGTAATAATAATAATAATAATAATAATAATAATAATAATAATAATAATAATAATAATAAGCATAAACAAAGGCTAATCAGCATTCTGATACATCTTCTGGGAATTCTTCACGATGCACTCTGAAATATGGTAAGACTTTGAAACATTTGAACAATCATTATCAGAAGTGGATAACAAGAGGTAACACGGAGGTGGAACGTAAAGAAGTGCTTCTTCCAAGAATTTTGCAACGAAGTGTAAACTTTGACCTTTGATATCTTTACACATGTACATCTCATTCATACCTCTATGAGGGGCATCACGTCCAATCAAGCAGCTCTCAAAATCTTCACCTTTTCTTTCGGCCTCCCGACTCACGCCAATGTGACGTCACTCATATCAGCTGCATGTTCAACTTCGAGGCGCCTAAGCGTTGAGAGACCTGTCTGTTCTGGCGGCCACCATGTAAGGCACGCCACCCACTCCCTACCTCAGTACATCATAAAAGAAAGTAAATATCTATTCAAGGAGGTAAGCCATTCAGTATTCATGGGCTGGATCTTTAATGCTCCGGTGAAAGACTTTGGAGGGGAGTGTGTAGTCTGTAGAAGGGCATGCGAGTTTATGGGATTGAAGAACGGATAGGAAGCATAGGGTTGGATGTAATGATTCCCTCAAGGAAAGATAAGTTGCCGAAATTGAAACGAAGAAAGAGGGAAATAGCGAAAGAGATGGAAAGAAAGAGAGAGAATGAACGAGAGAGAAAGACGTTTTTTGATTTTGGTGTTTATTCGCCCGTAAGAACCAATGTTAATTGTTACGCTTTGTACAGCCCTGATTTTTGGAATATGACCGCGGGGGTAATTTTCCTCTGAAATTATTCTTCAGTTTTGGGAAGATTTCAGATCTTTGAATTGATTTTGAGATTGATTCTGGGTGGGCGCTGCTAGCTTTAGACTAAAGCGGAGGGCAGAGCAGCGGAGGGCGTGGCGAAGGGCGGGGCGGAGGGCGGGGCGGAGGGCGGGGCGGAGGGCGGGGCGGAGGGCGGGGCGGAGGGCGGGGCGGAGGGCGGGGCGGAGGGCGGGGCGGAGGGCGGGGCGGAGGGCGGGGCGGAGGGCGGGGCGGAGGGCGGGGCGGATGGCGGGATGGAGGGCGGGGAGAAGGGCGGGTGGAGGGCGGGGAGGAAAACTGGGTGGAGGGCGGGGAGGAGGGCGGAGAGGAGGACGGGGAGGAGAGCGGGACGGCGGGAGAGGAGGCCGGCGGGCGTGGCGAAGGGCATGGTGGTGGGCAGGCAGGGCTGGTCGAGCGGTGGGAGGGCCGGAGGGCGTGGCAGAGGGAGGGGCGGGCCGGGGGCGGGCTGCCGGGCAGGCCGGAGGGCGAGGCGGAGGGCGGGGCGGAGGGCGGGGCGGAGGGCGGGGCGGAGGGCGGGGCGGAGGGCGGGGCGGAGGGTGGGCCGGAGGGCGGGGCGGAGGGCGAGGCAGAGGGCGGGCCGGAGGAAGGGCCGGAGGAAGAGCCGGAGGGCGTGGCGGATGGCGTGGCGGATGGCGGGATGGAGGGCGGGGTGAAGGGCGGGTGGAGGGCGGGGAGGAAAACGGGGTGGAGGGCGGGGAGGAGGGCGGAGAGGTGGGCGGGGAGGACGGGGAGGAGAGCGGGATGGCGGGAGAGGAGGCCGGCGGGAGAGGAGGCCGACGGGCGTGGCGAAGGGCGTGGTGGTGGGCGGGCAGGGCTGGTCGAGCGGTGGGAGGGCCGGTGGGCGTGGCAGAGGGAGGGGCGGGCCGGGGGCGGGCTGCCGGGCAGGCCGGAGGGCGAGGCGGAGGGCGGGGCGGAGGGCGGGGCGGAGGGCGGGGCGGAGGGCGGGGCGGAGGGCGGGGCGGAGGGCGGGGCAGAGGGCGGAGCGGAGGGCGGGGCGGAGGGCGGGGCGGAGGGTGGCCGGAGGGTGGGCCGGAGGGCGGGGCGGAGGGGCGGGGCAGAGGGCGGGCCGGAGGGTGGGTCGGGCCGGAGGGTGGGTCGGCCGGAGGGTGGGTCGGGCCGGAGGGTGGGTCGGGCCGGAGGGTGGGTCGGGCCGGAGGGCGGGTCGGGGCAGAGGGAGGGGCGGGCCGGAGGGCGAGGCGGAGGGCGGGCCGGGCTAGTCGAACGGGGGGCGGGCGCCTTCGTCAGCGCGAGGAGCGGAGTGAAAGCAGCGGGAGGGGCAGGCGGAGCGGGACAGGGCAGGTCGGGCGCGCGCCACCTCCATTCCGGGCGCCGCCGCCGCGACGCCGCTCGCGGATCCTCCTCCTCCGCCCACCCGCCAGGAGACAACGCGCTGACGTCAAACGGTTCCCACAGTCCGCCGGCGCACGCCTGCCTCCATACACCGTGGGCCACAGAAAAACATTCGAGACTTGGGACCAAAACGAGATAACCCGCACCAGCTACAAGCAAGTCTCTCGGTGTACGTAAGTGATACCTCGGTTTTGGGCATAATGAGTCTCATCTTGTTACTGCACCAAGCCCTTTGTAAATCTGAAGCCTCATTGCTGAATTCCTCTTCATAAATTGAAATACCTCCGTTTTTGCCACACGTAAGCCTATCTTACGAACGAAACGTGGACGCTGGGGCATTTGTACTTTGTGAAATGAATGACTGCATGTCGATAATGGTATTAACCATGCCAGCAACATTCGCCCTTATGTAGTGTTCGAATGTAGTATAAGGCAGTACTGCTCGGGACTATACGATCCGGAAAGGTATTTTGCATACTAAAACTCTGGGATTGTTGAATCTACCTATTTATAAAATGGAATGTTATTGCGTACAACAACGTATAGTAATATCAACTTAAATTATTCAGATATTAGAAATATAATAATTTGTAGTAATATATTCGAAGAAACATTGCGGATGATTTGTAAATAAAGTCACTACATATAAAACAAAATATAAATTTAGTTTCTGACATCTGGTGGGCAAAATTTACAACTAACATACATGGTCAGGAAATCTTGAAGCAATTATTGGCAAGGTAGGTAAACATATTTTAACACCCGGTATGCACTTAAAACAGTCCACTTTCACTCAAGAAAAACACAAACATATTTCTTTGTCATTAATTGAGTAATGTACAAAATGTTCTTTACGGGAAGAACTATTATCTATTGAACACTGATTTTCTTCTTATAAACAAACAAAACAAGGTATATGCACAAAATTAAAACGGAACGGATTCTTATGAGAGAGAGGTCCTATTGACTTTACTGTCTTACGCAATTTGCAGTGTTAGTTGACATGATCAGATGACTTCCATAACTGGAAAGGTCAAAAATAACATGAGAATGAGCATATACTAAGAAAATTAATGCAAGAATAACAAAATTGCATATGGCCTCAACACATACATACTCCTGTCAACTCTCTTCATCACACTGAAGTGTCGTACTGAATCCCACACGCAGTCCTGTGCGACATACTGCATAAACTTCCTTTAAAACGATGTGCCAGTAAGGAATGCAGATGACATTCCAAGGCAAAAGTATCACGAAAACGAAAGGGGTGTTGCGAAAGAGCAAAAGATCATTTTTCATCACACTCATTCTTCTTTGCAAGAGTGACTTAATTGGAACTACTTATTTTCGGATCTTTTTACGTCTGCCAAAAGCATGTTCAAATGAAATGGACTCTACATTAATTTTTTGCTAGATTTAATTAATTCTGTGTGTAATGGATTAACGTAATCCCGAAAGAATTATAGAACTGATTAATAAAATGTAAATCTTAAGTGACAACCAATAAGTACGACTGACGTTTTAATTATGAAAACCGTGATCCTCCTCTAACTTCGCTCTTCGAAAATAAATTCTTCGCATTTTAAAATTTTTGTAGAAGCTAAAACTGTAATAGTCACAAATGAATACAATCCTTTATATTTTCCGAAAAATTTCATTCTAGATTCCTTCGACTAAGTGTTTGCCGTCACTAGTTTGGACTTTTTTTCCACACTGGACAATACATTCAGAAAGCTTTGCTCAAGAAAGTAAGCATCAAACCGAAGGGGAATATAGCTACACTGATATTTTACTATGTACCGCCAATATTTAGAGCTCGATTTACTTTGTCTATCTAAACGAACTCTTCAAAGAAAAACTGTATCCATATTCTTTACTACACATGCGAGAATTTTCACTAATAACAACATCTAAGATCCACGATGCGATTATCCCTCACTCTGAGATCGCAGGTCAAGATAATCTGTAGACAAGATACAAATTCTGAGACACGGCGAGCGTGTAGACACATTTCACTCGCAGAGCACCGCTCTTTCGCATGCAACTCCAATCGGTGGATGCGGTAGGGCGAGGAGCTTCAGGTATTCAAACAGGCTGCGGACCGCGTCCTCCCCACGGTTTGGGCCTGCACTCCATCCAAGGATCCAGACCGCCACGCCGCCAGTGGGGCAGTGGTGGCAGCAGTGGTCCACAAAGGTCAAAACACTTGCATCTTATAACTCGACATCATAACTAAGAAGTTTGAATTCAATATTTTGAATCTACTATCACATTTTCATAGAGATTTTCTACATATGTATAATGTTTGTGTTTCGTAGTACATTTATATGCATTTTATAGGAGGGTAAATTAGTAGTTTCCTTCCGATACGGTACACTCAAAGAAAAAAAAAAACGCGCATTTTATCCGCTTTGAGCATATAAAGTAACACTTTACGAAACTAAATTCAGTTTCTGCTTAAGAATTATTAGAACACAAGATTGTTCAAACCCACTATCAACAAATATAATCAGTTCCGCTATATGTATTAATAGGACCCAATTATTTCAATAATCCTTGGTCTCACATTAACTACCATCAACATCGGTCTGTCACCATTCTCAGGATAACTGTATGTATGCATGTTCTTGGCGCGACAGTCCTCGAACGGGTTCAGGCCTACCGGCGACATCCTTGCCTCGCGACCATGGGTTAAGGGGTACGTGTGGTTAGCACGTAGTCATCCCCACGCCGTATTCCGGTCTTCTCAACCGATTCTCAAGATTACTAGTCAAATTTAATAAAAAAAAATATACATTGGTATTTAAAGAAACTGGATAAATCGTATGATATTCATGTAGTCACTTCTTATTACAATACTTGATTGGTTATCAGACTCTAACTGCCTCGTTTCACAATTGTCTAAGCCCTTATTGTACTAACACGCAACGCTCACCGTGCTGGATATTCCGACTGACACGAAATTTTACCAGCTTGTTCAACATCTTTCAAAACCACTACATACAAATTTGTACGTGCTATGAAGCATTGGAAGTATTGTTTTTTCGACAATTAGTCTTGAGATCTTTCGTGACCTTACCGCTTGTGGAAGGGCCGAAATCGCTGCTTGCCGCCGATAGTGGCGGCGCAGTGTGTGAGTAACGGCCGCAGAACCAGCGGCGAGCAGCGTTTCTGCCCTTCCACAGGCGATAAGGTCATGAAAGGCCTCAGTACTAATTGTCGCAAAAAACACTACTTGCAATGCTTCTTAGCACGTAAAAATCTGTATGTAAGGCTGAAACGTGCTGAAGAAGGTGGTAAAATTTCATGTCAACCCGAGTACCCAACACGGTGAGTGTTGCGTGTAAGATGCCTTATGATACTTGTTTCCGAAATAACTATTATTTATTTATACTTGGAGCTTTTCGACCGCGCGCGTAATTTTACGAATTCTGGGCCAGTGTGCGACGGACGAATGGCGACGTCCAGCGAAGCATAAACGCGCTTTGTGCCGCCAGTGAATAATGCATTATCCTTTCCTTGCGCGCAAGCCAAAACGAACGCTCGGAACCTCACGTTGCGGGCATAACGATCACGACGCTGTTACGTAAAGAGTTGTGACCACGAGGCAGCTCTGTTGACGGCTCGATGGCAGGAATAGGTTAACAGATAAGCGACTTCGGGACGTGACCGAGATGGCAAAATCTGGACAACAAAAATGAGCTTGAATCTGTTGTGCTAAACAACGATTTCTATGCAGACAGTGTATCTAAGAAATCTGAATGAAATTGCTCCTCAACAGGGCTCGGAAAACATTTGAATACATAGTACTTTGCACTTATGGAAAAGTGAGAGGAATTGTTTTGCACGTTGTAGTAAATTTGTCTTTGTCAAGTTAGTTGAATATCTCATTATTGGTTTGATTATTCTCACATAAAGACGATCCAGACTTTAATTATTTCACGACCAGTTTTTCGAAATATTTTTTAGTTACCAAAGGTCTTTACTATTGTAGGCAAGATGATAAAATACGTAAATGAATTATAAACAGGCAGGTTTGCTCACGTAATTTCTTGGTGGTGGCTTGCAGTACAAAAAACAAATGCGTTAATATTAATTCGTATATAATATAAGACACTGTTCACAATTTCCAACTAGCTTTATTTCTGCCAACAGCCAATATATCACATCAAGCTTCATTCAACGGCTTCATACATTATTGGAAAAATTAAAGACACACGGGACACCTGAAACAAACTAAAAAACAAATTTTTCGTTTCTCATTCCAAAATCGTGAAGTTGTAGCAACACATTACGACGTAATTTTGTACATGTTTCGCTCCGAAAAAAAAAATCAAGACATTACAGCCAATTTATTGCGTTCGGACCACAATAACAGAAGTGCAAAGGATTTAAAAATTTCACAACTCGCCGTGTTTATCTGGCTCATCGGCTATTGCTTTAAACTACCGTATCGTTCACTTTTAACGAATGTCAGACGGGAGGCGATAATGAGAGCTCCGACTGGAGGCCACCGGTGGGCGGAAACGGCCGGTGGACGCGAGGTGGGCGATGAATATTGCGCGAAGCCTTCGATGAAGGTGCGGCGAGCACAAGAAGTGAGCTGCCCGAACGTCAGGTGGGCGTGACGGTGTAGCCTACCAAGGCAGAAAGAGCGACGTGGCGTTAGAAAAAAACAGGTTGGGAGATGGGAAAAGAGTGATGAAGAGTTGGGAGAGCTAGGAGAGAGGAGTGCAATGAGTACAATTTTGGTGGGTAGGACAGAGAATGCGGCGCTATGTTGAGATTTACGTTCGTGAAACGATGGGGCAAGACGCATGATGGAGAGTGGGGGAGTGGGGAGAGAACTGATTGTAGTATGATGGACTAGAAGGTGTGGATCGGGCGGGAGAAAGGGACGGAGCAACAGGTGGCATTACAACGTAGGACGTGGACAGGAAGACGGATGTCGACGGTCCGGTGACGGGGTCGCGGGGACGAAGGTGATAAGAGGAAACGGAAGTCAGGGGAACGGAAGAACGGGAGTGAAGACGTCCGTTAAGCTGGCAAAGCCATTTTCAAAAAACACATTTTCTCTATACCCAGAATTTTGTGCTATTTTTGTGCTTTCCAAATATCCAAAAATTAATTTTTTTGCTCCAACGGTTTTTTCCAAAAATGGGTGGCTTTGCTGGCTTAATGTTAAGCTGGCAAAGCCAATTAGCCAAAACAAATTTTCTTTATACACAAAATATTGTGCTATTTTTGTGCTCTTCAAATATATAAACATTAATTTTTTTGCTCTTACCGTTTTTCGAAAATTTAGAAAAAACGAATTTTCGAAATGCCCGGCAGGCGCAACAACTACGCGTAAGAAAACTACTCGTAGAAAAAAAAACTATCCATCAAAATTAGATTTTCTTGACACAAAAATAACCACAAAACAATTCTCTATACAACAATGTTGTTTCGAAATATTCAACATTTAATATTCCCTATAAATAATAATAATTCTTTACACTACTGTCAAGAAACAACACAATTCAAGTCATACAATTCCTCATAAAAACTAAACTACTCAATATTTCGCAATGTCCTTTCCCAACAAACAGAACCAAACATTGTTCTAACAATGTACACACACGCTGATTTTTTTGCTCTCAACGTTTTTTTGCAAAATTCAACAAAACCACTCACGAGTCACCCGCAACAACGCACTCTCGCAGGATAAGAAAATCACTCATCAAGGCAAAACTCTAATTCAAAATCAATTTATCCTCACATAACATCAACCACAATACAATACAATATACAACAATATTGTTTTTAACTTTTTTATTTTCGATACTATCGAAGAAAAAATTGTAAATCCTTTAACTGGGTACCCAAAAACACACCAATGGAGGCACATCAATCCTACTAAATACTAAAATACTCAACACATCGCATTGGCCTTCTCCAACAAACAAAATCAAACTTCATTCTAATAAACCACACTTACAATGATTTTTTTGCTCTAACCGTTTTTTGAAATATTGAACAAAATGACACGTATGTGGCGCAAGATAGGGCAACTCCGCCAAGAAAAAAAACAATCTTCGAAGGAAATATATCATTCAAAAATAAAATGTCTTATCACAGAAATAACAACAATACAATGCACTATGCAAAAGTATTGATTTCAAACTTTTGACTTTCGATACTATCTATAAAAAAATCTAAATCATTACACTGAAAATAAAAAGAAAAAGACGCATGGAGGCAACCAAATCCTAATAAATACTAAACTACTCAACCAATTGCATTGTCCATTTCCAAGAATAACAATTAAATGTTGTTCTAATAAACTACACCAACAATGATTTTTTTGCTCTCATGAATTTTTTGAAAATTAAATTCAACTTCGTATCAGTGCACGGGAGTGGCGCGACCTCCGGATAACAAAAGCGACGGAAGGAGGAACACATGTCCTAATAAATACTAAACTACACGACCAATTGCATTGTCCTTTTCCAAGAATTACAATGAAGTGTTGTTCTAATAAACTACACCAACAATGATTTTTTTGCTCTCATGGATTTTTTGAAAATAAAACTCAACTTCGTATGAGTGCACGGGAGTGGCGGGACCTCCGGATAACAAATGCGACGGAAGGAGGAACACATGTCCTAATAAATACTAAACTACTCGACAAATCGCATTGTCCTTTTCCAAGAATATCAACGAAATGTTGTTCTAATCAATTACACCAACAATAATTTTTTGTCTCTCATCGTTCTTTTGAAAATAAAACTCAACTTCGTATGAGTGCACGGGAGTGGCGCGACCTCCGGATAACAAAAGCGACGGAAGGAGGAACACATGTTCTAATAAATACTAAACTACTCAACAAATCGCATTGTCCTTTTCCACGAATAACAATGAAAAGTTGTTCTAATAAACTACACCAACAATGATTTTTTTGCTCTCATTGTTCTTTTGAAAAAAAAAACTCAACTTCGTATGAGTGCACGGGAGTGGCGCGACCTCCGGATAACAAAAGCGACGGAAGGAGGAACACATGTCCTAATAAATACTAAACTACTCGACAAATCGCATTGTCCTTTTCCAAGAATAACAATGAAATGTTGTTCTAATAAACTATGCCAACAATGATTTTTTTGCTCTCATCGTTCTTTTGAAAATTAAACTCAACTTCGTATGAGTGCACGGGAGTGGCGGGATCTCCGGATAACAAAAGCGACGGACGGAGGCACACATGTCCTAATAAATACTAAACTACTCGACCAATTGCATTGTCCTTTTCCAAGAATTACAATGAAATGTTGTTCTAATAAACTACAACAACAATGATTGTTTTGCTCTCATGAATTTTTTGAAAATTAAATTCAACTTCGTATGAGTGCACGGGAGTGGCGCGACCTCCGGATAACAAAAGCGACGGAAGGAGGAACACATGTCCTAATAAATACTAAACTACTCGACCTATTGCATTGTCCTTTTCCAAGAATAACAATGAAATGTTGTTCTAATAAACTACACCAACAATGATTTTTTTTGCTCTCATGGATTTTTTGAAAATAAAACTCAACTTCGTATGAGTGCACGGGAGTGGCGGGACCTCCGGATAACAAAAGCGACGGACGGAGGAACACATGTCCTAATAAATACTAAACAACTCGACGAATTGCATTGTCCTTTTCCACGAATAACAAAGAAAAGTTGTTCTAATAAACTACACCAACAATGATTTTTTTGCTCTCATCGTTCTTTTGAAATTTAAACTCAACTTCGTATGAGTGCACGGGATTGGCGTGATCTCCGGATAACAAAAGCGACGGAAGGAGGAACACACGTTCTAATAAATACTAAACTACTCGACAAATCGCATTGTCCTTTTCCAAGAATAACAATGAGAAGTTGTTCTAATAAACTACACCAACAATGATTTTTTTTCTCTCATTGTTCTTTTGAAAAAAAACTCAACTTCGTATGAGTGCACGGGAGTGGCGCGACCTCCGGATAACAAAAGAGACGGACGAAGGCACACATGTCCTAATAAATACTAAACTACTCGACCAATTGTATTGTCCTTTTCCACAAATAACAATGAAATGTTGTTCTAATAAACTACACCAACAATGATTTTTTTGCTCTCATGGATTTTTTGAAAATTAAATTCAACTTCGTATGAGTGCACGGGAGTGGCGCGACCTCCGGATAACAAAAGCGACGGAAGGAGGAACACATGTCCTAATAAATACTAAACTACTCGACCAATTGCATTGTCCTTTTCCAAGAATAACAATGAAATGTTGTTTTAATAAACTACACCAACAATGATTTTTTTGCTCTCATGGAGTTTTTGAAAATTAAACTCAACTTCGTATGAGTGCACGGGAGTGGCGCGCTTCCGGATAACAAAAGCGACGGACGGAGGCACACATGTCCTAATAAATACTAAACTACTCGAAGAATTGCATTGTCCTTTTCCACGAATAAGAATGAAGTGTTGTTCTAATAAACTACGCCAAGAATGATTTTTTTGCTCTCATTGTTCTTTTGAAAAAAAAACTCAACTTCGTATGAGTGCACGGGAGTGGCGCGACCTCCGTATAACAAAAGAGACGGACGAAGGCACACATGTCCTAATAAATACTAAACTACTCGACCAATTGTATTGTCCTTTTCCACGAATAACAATGAAATGTTGTTCTAATGAACTACACCAACAATGATTTTTTTGCTCTCATGGATTTTTTGAAAATTAAACTCAACTTCGTATGAGTGCACGGGAGTGGCGCGACCTCCGGATAACAAAAGCGACGGAAGGAGGAACACATGTCCTAATAAATACTAAACTACTCGACCAATTGCATTGTCCTTTTCCAAGAATAACAATGAAATGTTGTTCTAATAAACTACACCAACAATGATTTTTTTGCTCTCATGGATTTTTGAAAATTAAACTCAACTTCGTATGAGTGCACGGGAGTGGCGCGACCTCCGGATAACAAAAGCGACGGAAGGAGGAACACATGTCCTAATAAATACTAAACTACTCGACAAATTGCATTGTCCTTTTCCAAGAATAACAATGAAATGTTGTTCTAATAAACTACGCCAAGAATGATTTTTTTGCTCTCATTGTTCTTTTGAAAATTAAACTCAACTTCGTATGAGTGCACGGGAGTGGCGGGACCTCCGGATAACAAAAGCGACGGAAGGAGGAACACATGTCCTAATAAATACTAAACTACTCGACAAATTGCATTGTCCTTTTCCAAGAATAACAATGAAATGTTGTTCTAATAAACTACGCCAAGAATGATTTTTTTGCTCTCATTGTTCTTTTGAAAATTAAACTCAACTTCTTATGAGTGCACGGGAGTGGCGGGACCTCCGGATAACAAAAGCGACGGAAGGAGGAACACATGTCCTAATAAATACTAAACTACTCGACAAATCGCATTGTCCTTTTCCAAGAATAACAACTAAATGTTGTTCTCATAATCTACACCAACAATAATTTTTTCGCTCTCACCGTGTTTTGTAAAATTAAACTCAACCAAGCATATGTGCTCCTTAATGGCACACCGTGCCAAATTACGAAGACACTATTCCAACCCAAAATATACTTCAAAATTCAGATGTCTTTACAAAGCATTAACATCATACATTGCACTACGCAACAGTATTGTTTTCAATTGTTTGACTTTCGATACTATGCTATATGCATAACAATCTAATTCGCTACACTGAGATTACAAAAATCCATCGATGGAAGCACGTAAATCCTAATACAGACCAAACTACTCCACAAATTGCATTTTCCTTGTTGCTACAGTAAGAAGGAAATAATTTTCTAATAAAGAACACCAACAATGATTTTTTTGCTCTCACCGGTGTTTGGAAAATTAAACTCGACCTCCCATGTGTGCACCGGAATGGCAAATAACAAAGACACTATTCCATATGAAATTATTTTTAAAAATTTAAGTGCTTTTCAAAAAAATCAACAACAATACAATGCACTACGCAACAGTATTGTTTTCAAGACTTCCGTGTTTTGTCTTCCGATACTATCCATAAAAAAATTCTATTTTATTACACTGTGAATCCAAATACCCACGGATGGAAGCACATAAATCCTAATGAATACCGAAGTACCCCACAAATTGCGTTGTCCTTTTCCTACACTAATAACAAAATGCTATTCTAAGAAACTACACCAACAATGATTTTTTTGCTCCCACCGTTTTTTGGAAAATTGGCCTAACCACGTATGTGTGAACCGGAATTACGCGCCCCGCCGAATGACAGGAACACTAGTCCGAGCAAAAATATTCTTTAAAATCGAAACCGAATTCGAATTCGAAATGAAATTCGACAATTCACAGTGAAGGTCAGGAGTTCATAGCGAGTGTAATTGAGGCAGGTGATTCATCTACTGGTTACTACGACAAAAGGCATAGAAAGAGCAGCGGCATACATTGGTGTTGGAGTAACTAGCATTAAAACAATTCGTAAAGAAAGTGTTACACCGAATGAAATAAGTGCTGTCACGATTTTATGCGTAATCAGAAATGCTCTGTGATTTTTACGTCCGTGAAAAGCAAGTGCGCACGTTAACGAAAATGCAGTCTATAATTAAAGAAAAGATAAATTTTCCTTGGGGAGAAAAGTCACTTTGGATGTGAATGGAACATATGGAATACAGATGGAGGTGTAATTCAAAACGAAAAGTTTTGGTCGAGAGAGCATATTGTAGATTGGAGAACAAGAGATCTCATCCAAATGAGGATGTTAGGGAAAGAAGGCCGTCAAATAGTGTATTGACGAGAGGTGGATTGACAACAACTTTGTATTCAAAAAGTGCTGGCACCATAATGATATAATTGGCGTAACGGCAAATGTAAGTGTATCAGACTAATTGCAGTTCATGCTGGTTGAAATAATGGTTTCATTAACCGTTTAAATACTAACGGGGAAAAGCTTTTCCAGAGCATTTCAACCCTGCCATACCAATGGGGTCTTTTTCGCTTGACCTCCAGAGGCGCGCGACAGCTCTTATCTATCGCTTGCTGACGGGTGAAAAGCAGCTGCGCGGCGCTTCTCACGTTTGGAGCTCCGGCCTACGTCATCCGGCAGGGATGTGTTGATGGAGGACTGTCTTCACGCGCGAAGACGGAACGTGGTCCACTGTGACATTTCATGCTTTTACAGTGCGCCGCAGTTCCAGAAACATAGGAGACCATTGAACCCCAGAAAATCTTCGTCGGGAGACGCCGCTCTAACAACTAAATAATATCACATAACACAGTAAGAACAGAAGACATGATTTCTGTATGTAGTTTATAACGGAATTTGTGTTAAGTATGGCATATACATATAACTTCCTCAAAATTTCTTCCGTAATATCTTATTTTAACTTCGTATGTAATAAAAATTTGTGCCAGAAAGATATTTTTCTACAGTAGCAGATAACAATAGGGTAAAATCAAGTATATATCAGTGCAATAAATATATTGCTTTTATATTTAGTTATGTATTGTATTGTATTATTTGCAATTTCCTAATATTTTATTCTATTGGCATAAACCAATGACGTGGTTCCATATAAATATCTCTCCAGCCAATCAAAGCATATCTTAGGGTCTTGTACTTATAAGTAGCACTTCACTGTATACTATCTCGCGTCACACACCACGGTCATAACAAACTCTCCTCGGCCCACGTTTCTCACGGGAGATTGCAATCGTATTCTGCTAAGAGTTTCTGATTGTGATTAAGTCGTGTGCTTTTTGAAGTAAAATGGCTCGTCGAAAAATATCGCTAACAACTCGCGAAATTGAGTAAATTTTTTAAGTGTCAGTATATATACAGTTTACATACGTCTATGTCCAGTCTCGAAGATGATCCAAGCTAATTTACTTACACATTATTTTCAGCTGCGATCAAACTGTCCATTTTTAAACATTGATTCCGTTCAAGACCCTAAACCTCTACGATTTAGGTTTCCCCACGGTGTACGAAAAAGACTTCTTACGAATTTTATATAAAATTAAAGAAAATAAAATATGTTTTTCATTTTTGGAATTGATTTTTATATTTTTACTTTCGCAAACCACTTTAAAAAATCCTAAAAAATTACACTTTTCATAGTGAGAGCGTAGGCTTCCGCGGCCGGAGTCAATATTAAGTTGGCTGTCCGGGTGACGCCGCGTCCATGGCAAAGGTGCCGACGTTTCGGTCGCCATTCTGCGACCTTCCTCAGGGCGTAATAATATACACTTTTCATAGTTTTATATAAATCCAATATCCTCAAAAACCTACTTTAAAAATATTGAAAATATTATTTCGAAACACAACTTTGGAATTATTTTTCATAAAGTATTGTGCACATGTTTTTACAAGTGGGAAATATTTTTTTAAAATTTTGAAACATTCTAAGTATATAGGCATTTTAAAAATCAAATGCGGAAAAATCCGTTTTGCACGCAGAGAGAGTGGAGTAAAGAATGAAAATTAGTAGTAAAAAATGAAGAGAATCATTGTTGTTATGCTGTGTAAAGATATTTAAATTTTGAAGGATACTTTTGCTTCGAATAGTGTCATAGTTATGTTTAATTTTCAAAAAAATGGTAAGAGCAAATAATTCATTGTTGGTGTAATTTATTAAAACAACATTTCTTTGTTATTCTTGGAAAAGGACAATGCGATTTGTCGAGTAGTTTAGTATTTATTAGGACATGTGTTCCTCCTTCCGTCGCTATTGTTATCCGGAGGTCGCGCCACTCCCGTGCACTCATAAGAAGTTGAGTTTTTTTCAAAAGAACAATGAGAGAAAAAAATCATTGTTGGTGAAGTTTATTAGAACAACACTTCATTGTTATTCGTGGAAAAGGACAATGCAATTCGTCGAGTAGTTTAGTATTTATTAGGACATGTGTTCCTCCTTCCGTCGCATTTGTTATCCGGAGGTCCCGCCACTCCCATGCACTCATACGAAGTTGAGTTTTATTTTCAAAAAATCCATGAGAGCAAAAAAATCATTGTTGGTGTAGTTTATTAAAACAACATTTCATTGTTATTCTTGGAAAAGGACAATGCTATTGGTCGAGTAGTTTAGTATTTATTAGGACATGTGTTCCTCCTTCCGTCGCTTTTGTTATCCGGAGGTCGCGCCACTCCCGTGCACTCATACGAAGTTGAGTTTTTTTCTTCAAAAGATCAATGAGAGCAAAAAAATCATTGTTGGTGTAGTTTATTAGAACAACTTTTCATTGTTATTCGTGGAAAAGGACAATGCGATTTGTTGAGTAGTTTAGTATTTATTAGAACATGCGATCCTCCTTCCGTCGCTTTTGTTATCCGGAGGTCGCGCCACTCCCGTGCACTCATACGAAGTTGAGTTTTATTTTCTAAAGAACGATGAGAGAAAAAAAATCATTGTTGGTGTAATTGATTAGAACAACATTTCGTTGATATTCTTGGAAAAGGACAATGCGATTTGTCGAGTAGTTTAGTATTTATTAGGACATGTGTTCCTCCTTCCGTCGCATTTGTTATCCGGAGGTCCCGCCACTCCCGTGCACTCATACGAAGTTGAGTTTTATTTTCAAAAAATCCATGAGAGCAAAAAAATCATTGTTGGTGTAGTTTATTAGAACAACATTTCATTGTAATTCTTGGAAAAGGACAATGCAATTGGTCGTGTAATTTAGTATTTATTAGGACATTGTTCCTCCTTCCGTCGCTTTTGTTATCCGGAGGTCCCGCCACTCCCGTGCACTCATACGAAGTTGAGTTTTTTTTCAAAAGAACAATGAAAGCAAAAAAATCATTGTTGGTGTAGTTTATTAGAAAAACACTTCATTGTTATTCGTGGAAAAGGACAATGCAATTCGTCGAGTAGTTTAGTATTTATTAGGACATGTGTGCCTTCGTACGAAGTTGAGTTTAATATTCAAAAGAACGATGAGAGCAAAAAAATCATTGTTGGCGCAGTTTATTAGTACAATATTTCGTTGTTATTCTTGGAAAAGGACAATGCGATTTGTCGAGTAGTTTAGTATTTATTAGGACATGTGTTCCTCCTTCCGTCGCTTTTGTTATCCGGAGGTCGCGCCACTCCCGTGCACTGATACGAAGTTGAGTTCTTTTTTCAAAAGAACAATGAGAGCAAAAAAATCATTGTTGGTGTAGTTTATTAAAACAACATTTCATTGTTATTCTTGGAAATGGACAATGCAATTGGTCGAGTAGTTTAGTATTTATTAGGACATGTGTTCCTCCTTCCGTCGCTTTTGTTATCCGGAGGTCGCGCCACTCCCGTGCACTGATACGAAGTTGAATTTAATTTTCAAAAAATTCATGAGAGCAAAAAAATCATTGTTGGTGTAGTTTATTAGAACAACCTTTCATTGTTATTCGTGGAAAAGGACAATGCGATTTGTTGAGTAGTTTAGTATTTATTAGAACATGTGTTCCTCCTTCCGTCGCTTTTGTTATCCGGAGGTCGCGCCACTCCCGTGCACTCATACGAAGTTGAGTTTTATTTTCTAAAGAACGATGAGAGAAAAAAAATCATTGTTGGTGTAATTGATTAGAACAACATTTCGTTGATATTCTTGGAAAAGGACAATGCGATTTGTCGAGTAGTTTAGTATTTATTAGGACATGTGTTCCTCCTTCCGTCGCATTTGTTATCCGGAGGTCCCGCCACTCCCGTGCACTCATACGAAGTTGAGTTTTATTTTCAAAAAATCCATGAGAGCAAAAAAATCATTGTTGGTGTAGTTTATTAGAACAACATTTCATTGTTATTCTTGGAAAAGGACAATGCAATTGGTCGAGTAGTTTAGTATTTATTAGGACATGTGTTCCTCCTTCCGTCGCTTTTGTTATCCGGAGGTCGCGCCACTCCCGTGCACTCATACGAAGTTAAGTTTTTTTCTTCAAAAGAACAATGAGAGCAAAAAAATCATTGTTGGTGTAGTTTATTAGAACAACTTTTCATTGTTATTCGTGGAAAAGGACAATGCGATTTGTTGAGTAGTTTAGTATTTATTAGAACATGTGTTCCTCCTTCGGTCGCTTTTGTTATCCGGAGGTCGCGCCACTCCCGTGCACTCATACGAAGTTGAGTTTTATTTTCAAAAGAACGATAAGAGAAAAAAATCATTGTTGTTGTAATTGATTAGAACAACATTTCGTTGATATTCTTGGAAAAGGACAATGCGATTTGTCGAGTAGTTTAGTATTTATTAGGACATGTGTTCCTCCTTCCGTCGCATTTGTTATCCGGAGGTCCCGCCACTCCCGTGCACTCATACGAAGTTGAGTTTTTTTTTCAAAAGAAAAATGAAAGCAAAAAAATCATTGTTGGTGTAGTTTATTAGAACAACACTTCATTGTTATTCGTGGAAAAGGACAATGCAATTCGTCGAGTAGTTTAGTATTTATCAGGACATGTGTGCCTCCGTCCGTCGCTTTTGTTATCCGGAAGCGCGCCACTCCCCTGCACTCATGCGAAGTTGAGTTTAATTTTCAAAAACTCCATGAGAGCAAAAAAATCATTGTTGGTGTAGTTTATTAGAACAACATTTCTTTGTTATTCTTGGAAAAGGACAATGCAATTGGTCGAGTAGTTTAGTATTTATTAGGACATGTGTGCCTCCGTCCGTCCGCTTTTGTTATCCGGAGATCCCGCCACTCCCGTGCACTCATACGAAGTTGAGTTTATTTTTCAAAAGAACGATGAGAGCAAAAAAATCATTGTTGGCGTAGTTTATTAGAACAATATTTCATTGTTATTCTTGGAAAAGGACAATGCGATTTGTCGAGAAGTTTAGTATTTATTAGGACATGTGTTCCTCCTTCCGTCGCTTTTGTTATCCGGAGGTCGCGCCAATCCCGTGCACTCATACGAAGTTGAGTTTTTTTTTCAAAAGAACAATGAGAGCAAAAAAATCATTGTTGGTGTAGTTTATGAAAACAACATTTCATTGTTATTCTTGGAAAAGGACAATGCAATTGGTCGAGTAGTTTAGTATTTATTAGGACATGTGTTCCTCCTTCCGTCGCTTTTGTTATCCGGAGGTCGCGCCACTCCCGTGCACTCATACGAAGTTGAGTTTTTTTCTTCAAAAGAACAATGAGAGCAAAAAAATCATTGTTGGTGTAGTTTATTAGAACAACTTTTCATTGTTATTCGTGGAAAAGGACAAT
>JAHLJT010004567.1:201454079-201516948 GCA_031308135.1 Acheta domesticus | reverse complement strand
GGGCGGTGGTTGGGCGGTGGTTGTGGCGGGGGTTTGTGGCGGGGGTTGCGGCGGGGGTTTGGCGGTGGTTGTGGCGGTGGTTGTGGCGGTGGTTGTGGCGGGGATTGTGGCGGGGGTTGTGGCGGGGGTTGTGGCGGGGGTTGCGGTGGGGGTTGTGGCGGTGGTTGGGGCGATGGTTGGGGCGGTGGTTGGGGCGGTGGTGTGGCGGTGGTTGTGGCGGGGATTGTGGCGGTGGTTGTGGCGGTGGTTGTGGCGGTGGTTGTGGCGGGAGTGTGGCGGTGGTTGTGGCGGTGGTTGTGGCGGGGGTTGTGGCGGGGATTGTGGCGGGGATTGTGGCGGGGGTTGTGGCGGGGGTTGTGGCGGGGGTTGCGGTGGGGGGTTGTGGCGGTGGTTGGGGCGGTGGTTGGGGCGGTGGTTGGGGCGGTGGTTGTGGCGGTGGTTGTGGCGGTGGTTGTGGCGGTGGTTGTGGCGGGGGTTGTGGCGGGGGTTGTGGCGGTGGATTGTGGCGGGGGTTGTGGCGGGGGTTGCGGTGGGGTTGTGGCGGTGGTTGGGGCGGTGGTTGGGGCGGTGGTTGGGGCGGTGGTTGGGCGGTGGTTGTGGCGGTGGTTGTGGCGGGGGTTGTGGCGGGGGTTGCGGCGGGGGTTGTGGCGGTGGTTGTGGCGGTGGTTGTGGCGGTGGTTGTGGCGGGGATTGTGGCGGGGATTGTGGCGGGGGGTTGTGGCGGGGGTTGTGGCGGGGGTTGCGGTGGGGTTGTGGCGGTGGTTGGGGCGATGGTTGGGGCGGTGGTTGGGGCGGTGGTTGTGGCGGTGGTTGTGGCGGGGATTGTGGCGGTGGTTGTGGCGGTGGTTGTGGCGGTGGTTGTGGCGGGGATTGTGGCGGTGGTTGTGGCGGTGGTTGTGGCGGGGATTGTGGCGGTGGTTGTGGCGGTGGTTGTGGCGGTGGTTGCGGCGGGGGTTGTGGCGGTGGTTGTGGCGGTGGTTGTGGCGGTGGTTGTGGCGGGGATTGTGGCGGGGATTGTGGCGGGGGTTGTGGCGGGGGTTGTGGCGGGGGTTGCGGTGGGTGTTGTGGCGGTGGTTGGGGCGATGGTTGGGCGGTGGTTGGGGCGGTGGTTGTGGCGGTGGTTGTGGCGGGGATTGTGGCGGTGGTTGTGGCGGTGGTTGTGGCGGTGGTTGTGGCGGGGATTGTGGCGGGGATTGTGGCGGGGGTTGTGGCGGGGGTTGTGGCGGGGGTTGCGGTGGGGGTTGTGGCGGTGGTTGGGGCGATGGTTGTGGCGGTGGTTGTGGCGGGGGTTGCGGCGGGGGTTGTGGCGGTGGTTGTGGCGGTGGTTGTGGCGGTGGTTGTGGCGGTGGTTGTGGCGGGGATTGTGGCGGTGGTTTTGGCGGTGGTTGTGGCGGGGGTTGTGGCGGGATTGTGGCGGGGATTGTGGCGGGGGTTGTGGCGGGGGTTGTGCGGGGTTGCGGTGGGGGTTGTGGCGGTGGTTGGGGCGGTGGTTGGGGCGGTGGTTGTGGCGGTGGTTGTGGCGGTGGTTGTGGCGGTGGTTGTGGCGGGGGTTGTGGCGGGGGTTGTGGCGGGGATTGTGGCGGGGGTTGTGGCGGGGGTTGTGGCGGGGGTTGCGGTGGGGGTTGTGGCGGTGGTTGGGGCGGTTGGTTGGGGCGGTGGTTGGGGCGGTGGTTGTGGCGGTGGTTGTGGCGGGGGTTGCGGCGGGGGTTGTGGCGGTGGTTGTGGCGGTGTTGTGGCGGTGGTTGTGGCGGTGGTTGTGGCGGTGGTTGTGCGGGGGTTGTGGCGGGGATTGTGGCGGGGATTGTGGCGGGGGTTGTGGCGGGGGTTGCGGTGGGTGTTGTGGCGGTGGTTGGGGCGGTGGTTGGGGCGGTGATTGGGGCGGTGGTTGTGGCGGGCGTTGTGGCGGGGGTTGCGGCGGGGGTTGTGGCGGTGGTTGTGGTGGTGGTTGTGGTGGTGGTTGTGGTAGTGGTTGTGGCAGTGTTTGTGGCGGTGGCTGTGGCAGAGGTTGTGGCTGTCGTTGTGGCTATGGTTGTGGCGGTGATTGTGAGGGTGGTTGTGTTGGCGGCGGCGGCGGCAGCGGTGGCCGTGCGAGGATGGCGGAAAGGCGCCGGGAACGAATTCAGCAGAATCGGTTCACACGAGTGTCCAAGGGTCGTATTTGCGGTTACATTGAGAGATGTGACTGCGTGTGGTTAGGATGGACGAGGGATATATTCGTGCCTGTGTTGCAAGACAAGGCTGTTTGCGGTTGGAGAGAGGTGGTTTTGCAGCTGCGGATGTGTGATTAGCGACTGCTTACTGTGTAAAGGTGGAACGGCGAAGCGGTGTTTGGGGTGGTTGAAACGTAATCGCGCCGCAGTCGAAGTTTAAGAAGTACCTGTTACATCGCAACTTCAGGATCTCTTAACTTGAGTATTAATTAGTATGCATACAATAAAGATAAACGTGATACAAGAAGGTTCTTGTTTAATAAGAGTACTTGCCTCTTTATTGAAATCACTAAAATATTTTACTTCATTATGAACATATTGCAATACATTATTCTTTCTTATCGGTTACAAGATAAAGATATACACGAACGCTTCACTTATTTCTTAAAGATGCCTGTTTCTACTAACGTAGTATAAAACATTTTTGACGTATCATGATGTAACATTAGTGTGCACTCGATAATTACAAGCTAGCAAAATCTACTAAAGGCTCATATGTTTGCTTATGGTTACATGAATAAATGACTGATATTTAAATTCAAGATTTCCTGCAAGAACTGACATTCCCCTTCATACTTTATTCCAGAATATCAATGCACCCTGAAGGATTTACCTTCGGAAATCATACGTGGATATCAAAGTAAGCATATGTAAATTCCATTTGTCTTGATCTCTTGACATTTCATTTCTTGCGTACCTATTTTCAAGCATTTATTTTGATAACTTAATCAGTTGAAAAATACATTATGTAGATTTACTATTACATTGACTTATTATTCCAGATCTAAGATGTTTAATTGTTTTTTTGAGTTCCGAGTTCCTGGATATACAACGAAACCAATAACACCTTTTATAAGGACGGGGGGCTGCATAGATTTCCCTCATTTTATGCGTATATTCGCAATTATAAGTTAAAATACGATGACACCGTTGGTTTGTGGGATCGCTTCTTTTCAGTTACGATCTTTGGCACAATTCAATTTACTCTCTGTTGGAAGTTGAGATCACAGGATTTGGTCAAAAGTAAATTAAAACATTAAGTTTGCCTTTTAAATTACTTCTCACCAAATCCCGGATATCAACTTCCAACACTGAACTGCATGGTCGTCTATCTACAACGGTGAATTTATTCTCGGAATGAATTAAGACGAGAATGTTCTATAGGACTTCCTCTAAGAGTACAGGTATCCCGCGTTGAACAACTCCGAAGCCTCTCTATAAGAAGAGGAGCTATTTGCCTATGCACCTTAAACATCGAGCAGCTCACGAAAGAATACCACTTTCACGTGTGCTTCACGTCGGCGGCCGGCCACCGCTCTTTTTGCCTCTGAGGCGGCCGGGTGTCTTTCGCTGCTGCGGGAGAAAGTGAAAAGGCCCAAGGGAGATGCCGCGCGAGCAGCATTCTTTCCTGCTTCCCTCTGAAACGTATAGTTAGAGAGTGTTTGCACTTTCATCGACATGGCCACTGCGCGGGATACATCTTTCACTTCTTTCTTCACGTGCAGATATTCATCCTCGACAGCTAATGTAGTGAGATTGATGAGTAGTGAAGTTTCCGTTCGTATACTCGCACAATAGTTACGGGTGACGTTCACTTTCGAAATGAAAAATGTTTCTCAGAAGAGAAGATACACAAGGTAAAAGTATTTCACGATACAGATGAATGAATGCATCGCTTTCTGTTTGGCTTGTGAAGTTTGTAGGTTTGGAGTCCGGATTGACAAAGATGTGTCTCAAACTTTGGAATAATTGTTTTTGATGAATGGTGAAAATTATTTTCATACTCTTGCAGAATTGAAACTTGTGTGCCAGTGATGTTCTATTTTAGAAATGAAAATACTTCTGCGAGGAGAAGCAAAACTGGAAGTCAAAAGGGTCTATTGAAGTGCCAGTAGACAGTGCTTTCCCTAAGACCGTGGAAGTTAATTGGCTACAATATTCAGAAGTATCTAGTAAAGAGATAGGTCCACAGAAGCCCAAGCGGATTCGACGAGAATATTGTGACAAAGAATCGAAAGTTGAATTGCATTGCAAACATTTAAATCCGATTTTCTTCCTATTCTTTATATTTTATTAACGCATTAATTCATTGCAGTATCCTTAATTAACTGGAACTTGTTTCACGATAAACTTTCATTTAATTATTCAAACATCGCACTTTCAAAAAATTGTATCTTCTTGAATTTGCTAATAGTTCCTATGAATCCATTTCTATACGTAGAACTCTTCCCAGAATACATGAATTACAAAATTGGATTGGCTCCTAAACCGGTACAGCTTGATAACGAATTAGAATTGATGGCAA
This sequence comes from Acheta domesticus, assembly GCA_031308135.1. Taxonomy (NCBI): domain Eukaryota; kingdom Metazoa; phylum Arthropoda; class Insecta; order Orthoptera; family Gryllidae; genus Acheta; species Acheta domesticus. Next base: position 201,512,433 of record JAHLJT010004567.1, on the reverse strand, counting down.
TTTATGGCATTTGCTTATTACAATGGCCGAGATATGAGGTCACCTCGTGGAGCCGACACCTCACATTTGCTAAGTTCCAATTCCACAAGTTTCGTATTAGTTCTGCTGAGTCTGTAGCGTAATATCTTAACCTTTAAAACTGACGTGTATTAAGCTCTAGGCCATGATATGTGGAAAGCGTCGGTGAAAAATCGGTGAATTCCCGGATCAAAGCCAAAGGATAAGGGGTCGGAAGTGGCGCCACTCAGTTGTGAAGGGAAACCGTTAACATCAGCTCATGAGAACTCATTCAAGGCGAGCCAAAGTTCTCGAGAAGCGAAAGTAAGCGCAAACCGGCAGGGTGCATGAAGTCATGTTCTTTCGCGCTCGTTCAACCAACCGATAGTACGTGGTTATAGGACACGAAGTCTTCTCAGCACTCATTGCCGCGATGTTCCACCAGCAGCGCAAACACGGCGTCAAGCACTTCCCTCACTTTTCCTTTTGTCGTAATGGAGGATTATCTTTTTAAATGAAATGAGAGACAGCGAAAAAAAATGAGTTTCAAATCCGTCTCTTTAACAGCGTATATTCTTCCTCGTATTAAGAGTCTCTCCGTTTTATGCATTTACGCTTCTAACGGTGTGTGACATAAGATGACGTAAGATCTAACTTTCGAAATACGATCGTTTTCCTTCCTTTTTACTGCCGCATGAAATGAGCAATACTAATAGAACGATGCAGGCTTCAGGGAAGGTTGCTTAGGATCAACGATGTTCGTGTGAACATGTGAAGCTGCTTGTTTCAACGCCTGTGGCAATGGCAATATTTATCCAACCAACGTATGCATGAGAAGATTCAGCAAATATTTGTCATTTTTTCAAAAAGAGTGTAGGTTGTTTGAATATTACACGAACATTCATGTTTTAATGAACTATGCCTGAAGTGTCACGTTCTTATTTGGCACTTCATTAATTAACTAGCGAAGGTTCGTGAATCGTAGAAAAATACATTTCCAATTATGAGAAGGTTACATTACATCCTTACAAGTATATTCATAACACTTTTATATCCATGACTGTGATTGTGATAAAAGTTATCTACTTTAATAATTTCATTACCTTAATTTGCTTTCCTGATTAAACAAAATGTATATAAAATTTCTTGAGTCAGATTTATAGTATTTGCGAAATCCAAAGACAATCTCTTAAAGGGAACACACGTTGATGCCTCGTTCATTAACACAGCGAATATGCTGTATTAATGTCACTCTAAATATGTTTTCCGTCACTCTAAACATTCATGCAAAATGGAGCTATCTTCCAAAACATGTCAATTTTATCATTCAGTATTCTTTTATCATTCTGTTTCATACGTCATGTCAATTTTACAATTCATATTATTATTCAGAAAACATGAAAGTGTCAGTCTCAATTTTTTTCACTTCGGACAATAATTTGTCCACAGAGTTTTCTTGACAGATCGAGTCGGATTTAAAGGCGAGAAAATGGTTAGGCTGCTAGACTGTAGTTGAAAAATCTTGTGTCTTACAGCCCAGCGGTTGAAAAAATCTGAAAATAGTTCACAACAATTTGTGTTTTGAGAGGAACTTTTGAGATTTTCTCGGGCGTGTTGCAGGGTCCTAAGAGAGTAAACAAGAGTTTTTTATATATTTTTCAAATATATTTTTTGTTTCTTGTGTGAATTTGGCGATTACAAAATATGAAACATGTTTTCTAATTCTATAATTTTTTTCTTATTTTTTCAATTTTTTTTTCAATTAGATAAAACAGACGTAAGTTGACAAAAAAATTAAAATGAAAAATACGTCTTTTGCTGTACAGGGATATGGGTGGTGGGCGGGACTAAGAAGCCTTACAAAAGTATTATTTTCATGTTAGAGTTATATTGTAACTACTCATGTGTCATTTTGTTTAGGGAACTTTTTATCACCTTATCAGGGGTCACACATTTTGTGATCAAGTAATTCTGTAAAATGTAATAAATGTGTGGCGTATTACAAAGGCGGTTTTACAATGATCACAATGACTTTGGTGAATTAACTAAAAAATTAAATATATTATATTATATTGATCAACATTAAAACTAATATTATATAATATGTCTTCATTACTGAACATCTTAACATTATATTTGTCTCCATATAAAATTATCGCATTGAATTTTACCTGGATTATTTTTGCCCCGTGTCTACTAATCCAACCAACTAATCTGCATCTCTATTTTGTAACACATTCTATTTTTAACATCTTAATAACAATTATTGAAAATAAAAATAGTTTGAATAACGTGTAGGTAATGATAGGCTTTGTGTTTCCCGTTTCACCCATCATTGACAATAAACAGTCATTCACATACGGATGACGTGTGAGAGCATTGGAACAGCCGAATCTCATGTTACCTTTCAACAAGTCCCTCCCGTGGGAACAACAGTTTCCGGCGCACAATGGCGTCCTCCGCGCGTACACGCGTTTCGCAAGGCCCGTTGAACCAACATCGTTCTCGCGCCGTCCCGCGCCGCGCACGGGCGTGCGGCGTGGCCTGGCCTCGCCACGCGCTTTGTTCTTCGCTTTCCCGCGCGCGCAAGCGGTCCCACTCGGCGACGCGGAGCACGCGCCAAACGCCCCTCACCCTCCCCACCTCTCCCAACCATCCCCCCCTCCTCCCCCCTCCACCACCACTTTCCTCCCCCTGCTCGTCATTCCGCGACCGTCATTTTCATTGCTTCCGCGGTTTCACCCACCACCCGACACGCAGTACTTCGCTGACTCTCAAAGATATCTTCTTCTGGGGTCAGAGCGTTTTCGAAAAAGTGGAATATCAAATTTATAGCATGCTATTGGCTTTTTGTATTTGTTCTTTTCTTCCGTTGAGGCCTGTTTCCGTCTTCTTTCCGCTAAGCTCATCAAGGAATAATGTACTAATCACAAATTTTCTTATTTAGATATTTCCTTTCATTTTCTTTTCACTATTTTTACAACCCTTCAATGTAGATTAACCGAAATCGTTTCTGTTTTTTGTCATGAAATTTCTCTTTTAATTATTTATTTCCTTTGTAATTTAAAGAAACCGTATTAGTATATTTGGGATAAAACTTCACTTGTTCAGTTCTTGCATTGTATGTTTATTGCATTTGATTTTTCAGGATGGACATGTGGTGACAGCGATGTATTTAATCGGCAAACAATCTAAAACATTTTTTTTAGAGGCCCATCTGCTTTAATCTTCATTCTTATGACCTTAAACTTTCTAATATGAGCAACTGTAAGCTGACGTAAGTAATGATCTTGTGAAATGTTTCAGCAAGTTAATAAACATACTTTTCATATGTCCCATTAGGATTAGATGGAGATGACTTCTATATTGAAGACGTAAGCATTGGATATCATGAAGCAGAGAAAGATAAAAAAGAAAACAAGACTAAGGTGAAGATGATGCAAAAGAAGAAAGATAGAGGGAGGGAGAGAAAAACGATAATGGGAAGAATAATTAAAGAGAAATATAAAAATGAGAAGAATTAAACGAACGAGAGGAAGAAGGCCCAAATAAAAACTTTTCTTTAGAAAAGATTCAAAAGCATACTTTCACGATGACAATACGACAAAAGCAGCAAAGTTAATTCTTAAGTTGTTACGATTTAAAATCCCCATCCGTTTTCGTTCTCACGTGGTCCTCCCCACCGGGGAGTCCGTAGCAGTAATCGGCCTCTTAGCCAAGGCGGCGTCCACTTTCGCAGGCTGGCGGGCGGGCGTAGCAGGTCAGGAAGGAGAGAGGAGTGGGAAGGGGTGAGACGGGCAGGGCGGGGAACAGGGCGCAGCGGGCCGGGCCAGACAGTGAGAGATGGAGACGGACGGGGCGGCGAGGAGCAGGTCATAGGAGAAAAGAAGGTCATGGGGGAAGGGGCGGGGAAACAGGGCAGGGTGGGTCGGACCAGGTGGGGAAAAACCCCCCCTGGTCAACCGGTCGGGAAGTGTGGTGCGCGCGGGGCGGTAAGGGGGCGGGGCGGAATGGGCGGGGCAGAACAGGTGGGGCGGAACAGGACGGGCTGGCGGTGGTTGGTGCAGAACAGGGCCGGATGATGCGGGGTGGGGATGGGGCGGGGACGGAACAAGGGCGGAGAGAGGGCGGAGCGGGGCGGGGCGGGGCGGGCGGGGCGGGCCGGGGCGGGCGGGGCGGGCCGGGGCGGGCCGGGGCGGGCCGGAACGGCGCGGGGTGGATCGAGGCGAGCGGGGCGAGAGGGACGGGGAGGACGGAGCGGGTTGGGCTGGCGGAGCGGGGTTGAAGCGGGGCGGGCGGGTGGTGTGGGCGGGTCGGAGCGGCTGGAGAGATGCGGGACGGAGCGAGACGCGATGGGTGCGGGAACGGGCGGGGCGAGGGCGAGGCGGGGCTGGAGGCCGCTGTGCTGCCTGGGAAGCGCATACGCGAGGCGAGTACGAGGCAGCGCTTTGGCGGCCGTCGCGTCGCGTCGCGTCGGTCGGTTGGGCAAACTGGAAGGGCACCTCTCTCGGCTCACACTCAGTGGGAAAGCACACTTTCCAAGAAACTTGGCCACGTGCGGGTCATTGCAGGCAAGCAAGCAAGGCGTTGCCTACTCACTGCCTACGTCATTTCGGGTACTTCTTCTTCTCCTTCTTTTCTTTATTTTCCTACTTCTTTTCCTTAGTCTTCTGCTTCTGCTTCCTCCTCCTATTTTGTAATGTAATTTTCATTTACTCTTTCTATTATATTTCTTTTCTCTTCTTGCAATCTCACAGGCAGATCCAAGATAGAGTTTGAGGACATATGCCTTTCAGGCGGACCTGCATAATTTGAAATATGTAATTCCTTTAAATTTTCTATTCCAAGTAATTACATAAGATTATGTCTATAAAATATTCCTATATGTAAAATTACGTTAATTGCATGTTACCAAGTTCATTTGCAATTTTCCCAAATGAAGCCTTTCCTTAAAAAAAAAGGGCTTTTCGTGTGTGTACCCTCCCTTAGACAATAAAATAATCTGTGCCTTCTTACTTTTAACATTTGCTTGATTTTTTGTCGTACTTCTAAATCTTTGCTCCTTTAAACAAGAAGAATGATGATGGAACAATATTTGAGCTTTTCCTCATATCCTTTCTATTACGTACGCCTACAATTTGCGTTGCAGATTTTCTCTCTTCCTTCTTTTCTTAATGTTTATGGTGAATCTTATTTGCTCGAATTACTTTTAGCTAGTAGCTTCCCAAGCTTTAATCATAGCGTTGGCATCCCATGGCATGTAAAAAATATTTAAAATTGCTACGTCGTTAACAATTTAAATTACTAACATAATTACCATAAACATTTTATGGTTCTATCAACTTTATAGGGTCAAATTTCACATATCTCTGTTACACACGTTTTGGAGAGTCTATAATCAGAGATAAGACATCGACAATACCAAGCATTAAACGTCCAATTCGTCGAATAACTCGTGTGTTTCTAAAGCAGCTACCAACCACCCAGCAATTACGTCACGAAACAATAGCAGCTATTTAGAAGAAACGAGCGACGAAAACACTGCACTTACGTCTCGGACAAATCAGATCAAAGCCTTTTCCTGTGCTGTGCGCACTCGCCTTAATCGCCGTTGCGTCAGGGAGAGAAATCGGGGTTTGAACTCCCGAGCTCACGAGCTCTTCTCGCGTGCCGGCAGCGCGCGGAGATTGGGTGGGGGGGGAGGGGGGAGAGGGGGTAGCCGACCACCCTTTCCAAACACTCGAGTCATTTTTAGGCTGCTCGCGAGCTCTCACGCGCACCGCCGCCCGTTGGTGGAGGAGAGAACTCGAAAAGAGAAGGAAGAGTGAGGACGGAGATGGGGAAGATACTCCGGGAGGGTCCGGATGGAAGGTTTCGAGAGTGGAGAGTCCTCGCTAGGCCACACACACCTCTGATTTGAAGATTGTGAGATAACTTTTCTGTGCGATGTTCAGATGTGTCAGCGTAAGTACTCTACGAAAAACGCTATATTTCGTAGATATTCAAGGTATGGTTAAAGGTAACTACTGTTGCAGTTTATAATATTCAACATTAGTGAATGCCCTTATTTCTGATTGTTCTAGTTATTTAAAATAATGATTTAGCTAAAAGTAGCGCTGTTCCTTTCCTTTTATGCAGTTATTTATACACTTCAGCTAGCTATTTTTGAAAGTAGCAAAAACCATTTAATGGATGAATATCAGTAAATGAATTTCAGTGGCGTTTTCGACGTTCTCCTTTCCTGAAAATAGTGTCACATCCATTTTTTACTCATAAGAAACTTTCCAAGTTATTCATCTCCGATTTGTCTGAATTTTTGGATACTTTGTAAAAGTTGAAAAAATTAGCCTCACGTGATTTTGCTCTGGACAAACACAATGAGTGGTATCATTCCGTCTGAAAATGAATGGAATTAAGCAGCAATTTATTGTTTTGCAATAAAAATGCAATATTTACTAAGTAAAAATAATTACAAATTGAATGTAACAAAAACATACTTTACAAATCCATTTTACTGTTTTTATTCGTTACAATAAGAGGGTAAACCAATTTCTAAAATACTGCCTAAAATGATCAAATACAAGGAAAAATTCTGGAAAAAGGTTTCATTTATTGCATCTTTTAAGAGAGAACTTCGACGGGGTATTCAATTAAAAACAAGGTAAACAACTGATTACATGAATTACCAAAGACATCTACAATTCAGAAACATTAAAAATCATCAATATGCTTCGTTGTGAGCATTAATTATTCCGTAATACGTTTTCACATGCGTATTTCTCAAATTGAGAGAGGAAATAATCTCATTAGTTTCCGGAAGAGATGGGCAAAACGCACTCCCTTGAGAAGTGGGGAAAGAAAGAAAAGAAAGAAAAGAAAGAAAAGAAAGAAAAAAAAGAAAGAAAGAAAGAAAGAAAGAATTTTGTGACACAAAAATTAAAAGTATCTAAGTTTTTTTATGAAAGCAATGTAGTAAAACTGAGAACTGTGTTTTCACAGCATCAATCGCATTGCCCATCAATTCCATCCCGAAGAGCAGCCACAAGTCTTGTGAGGTGAGTCGGGAATCTCTTTGGGACGAAATAGAGAAGCAGCCTCGGAGGAAAGAGCTATAGAAAACACTCTTCTATCCCCCTGCCCTTCCCCATCGCTTCACTCAACGTCAGCTATGTTCAGGTCCTCGCTCCAACCCCCACCCCGCTCTCGACACAACAACCACGTGGTGCGATGCGGCGCGACGGTGGAGCAGCGGGGGGAAGATGGCGGCGTGCAGGAAGGCAGCGAAGATGGCGGCGAGGGCGCGGAGGGCGGCGGGCTGCACTCGGGCGCATACATATTTGAGAGCAGGCCCTTCCACATCGCTTTCAAACTGCTTCCTTCCAAGTTGGGCGCCCGACGAAGGAAGATTCCTGACAACTCGGCTTAGTTGAGCCAAGTTCCTGCTCGCGCGCGACTGCCGGCTTAAATAATGAGGATAATCCTTAATATTTTAATGCGACAAACAAAGTTCGGTAATCGCGGAGGCCGTGTTGTGTGACTGGCTGCAATATTCACGCAATGACTAACGCCCGCCCTGCGGCGACGGTGGGCGGGGCGGGAGATCTGTGCGGGAACGGAGAAAAGTGAGGACAGAACCATGCTTTCGTGAGATATAAGTTGCAGCAAGTGAGAAAGCCTAGAGTGCACAAGTTCTGTGAGTGTAGTAGGAAGTCATCATCATCATCATCTTCATTTATGCATTAGGCATGACTTTGCCTGTAGTAACTTCGTGCGCTTCTTTACTGTCCCCGAAGACGTTCTCCTACCAAAGGGTTATACAGGCAAAAATGGAAGGATAGTCATGATTATGCAAGCTCTGGCATCCGCCTGCTTCTTTACTCCTGTACTGTTTCATTTATTCCACTAATGTGTAGACCTGTGATTCGAAGAGTTCTGTAGTAAAAAAATGTTAGACTGACATATCATTTAGAGCTAAAGTGTCATTCTGGAGTCAGCAAGAACCTACAACAGCCTGGAATTAAATTAATTTGAAATTCTGAGAATAAGTCATACGCACTATGAAATAATATCATAATTTCAAAATAATCTAATGAATAAACGTTGAATGGTTTCTCTAATAGCACAAATAAGAATTATTGAGTATTAATAGTAGTATTGGGATCATATCAATATCTGAATGATGAGATAATTTTCACATCAGTTAGGATTTCATAATATAAAAACAAAAACATATAAAAACAATATCGAATATCAATATCGTACAACATGAAAATGACAAAACAGACTAGACACAATGTGGAACTAAATGCAAGTTTTGAATGCCAAATATGAATATATCATTCTAATGCATAACGCTTTTAATTCTGAATTCAAAAACATACCAGTATAATTCCGATTTACATTCAAATTGAAGTTAAAAGTTAATGTGAAATATACATATGCGACAGAAAATCCTTGTTTTCCAGGATTTTGGAGGCAATAGAAAAACATGACAGTAATCCAACTCTTTGCCAGTCGATGCAGTTATACATTAAACTTTTGGATCCTATCACGACAGGACAATAACTGCTACGTTATATTTACCCACGCATAACCACGCCATGTCCCCCCTCTCCCTCCATCTTTCTCTCTCCTTCACGTCGTCATTTTCAACAATAATCACCACACAAAGAACCGATTTGCCACGACCGACCAGCCGAATTCTCGGTGAGCGAACAGGTTTATGGAGCAATCTGTAAATGCAGCCCCGGGCTGAAAGCAACCCGTGGACAGAAAGCGATCGCCACTCAGTCCCCTCCGCTTGCGCGCGCGGGGCGGCCTCCTCGGAAAGAAAACAAACGCGGCGGGCGCCAGCAAACAAACAGGGGCTCCGCGCCACGCGTCGCTCAGCGAAGGAGAGCAGTCGCCGCGCAGCAGAAATCCGCGAGAAACGTTTGGTGGGAAGCAAGAAACCTGTACATAGCTTTTTATAATCTTTACCGTTAATTTCTCTCTCTCTCTCTCTCTCTCTCTCTCTCTCTCTCTCTCTATATATATATATATATATATATATATATATATATACACACACACACACACACACACACACACACACACACACACACACACACAAGCCAAGATCATCCACATGACTCCGGTCGCCGGAAGCCTACGACTCCATTCGAACTTGATGAAAGTTGGCACTACGTCGTATTTTTTCACCCATAAGATGTATATGCTGTTAATTCTGTTGTAACTTGGTTCTATACAAAACTAAATATCCACGTCAAATGCAACCCGCAACGCACTCGGCAGCATTTTGAATCTATATCGTTAAATAACTTCTAAATGATGCGTTCTAGGACCTTAAATACTAAAATGTTGAGGCCTAAGATCTCAAAGAAACATTTCTCACGCTGTAATCTACAGGATGAGCTCTTCTTGAACATTATATTACGTTTTTCCTGGTCTGGCGCTTCCCGATATTACTTCACCTGCTCAGAGACGTGCAGAATCTGCAAGTAAATGTAAATGAAAAGGACCGAGAACAACAGAGACAGACCGACAGACAGGGATAGGGTCAGGAGGAGGCAGGACGAGACACTGAGAAAGGGAGATGGGAGGGGAAAGAGGGAGATGAACGGCAGAACAACGTCTGCCGGGTTTTCCTAGTGAAACAAAAAACTGCTGGTTTCAACTTCTTACATCAAAGCAATAATTAATTTCGCTGATAAAGAGAAGTGTGTGAAACATTTGTGACGATGGAAGTACAACAGTGTTTCTAAATGGACAGAAGTGTCAAGAGAATGATTACGATTACAGGTGGTGAAGAAAATTTCATAATATAAAACTGCGCATTTATTCATCCCTTGTTTGGTGTGTGTGTAGTGTATGTGTGTGTGGTGTGCGTGTGTGTGCGTGTGGTGTGTGTGTTGCGTAGTGCGCGAGCGCGCGCGCGTTTGCGTTTGCATGAGTGTCAATGTGTATATGAATTTGTTTCCGGGCTTATGTGAGTGGTGTTCAAAACAGATAAAAATGAGGAAGAATCTCTCACGCAGAGTCTGACCCGATGTATAAATCTCCAGCATCCTCCGGAAAGTGAGTGACGGAAACCAGCGAAAGTGCGACTAGAGCAGCCACCGACTAGAACTCTTCTCGACACGGTACTGGGCTCGGCGCAAATTAATCCACAAGTCACGCAATCTCTACCACCATGAAATGCTGCACCGAGCTCCACCTGCTCCACCGAGCTTAGCGGCCTCGTAACCAGACGGCGCGGTGTCTCGATTCCAGTGCGAAATGTTCTTTCAGAGTAGGGGGGTCTCTCGAGCACACTTCTGCGCATGCGTCGTAAACCGTGCTTGCGATACGACACGCCGTGTCACGCACGCGCGGCTGCTCCCGGAACCGCGCGCGTCCGTGCGTTATTTCGGACGCTGCGCGCGCTCACGCACACGCTCTCGCTCACGAACACACTCCCATTCACGCGCACGCGGTTGTAGGCGCGCACTCCGCTCACATCACACGTCTCCGCTTTCATGACTTCAGGTGGCGCCGCCGTCGTTCAGGCGTGCATTGTACGTCTTGTATTCCCCGCCTCTTATCCGCGATCTCCCCAATCGTTTGGCATCTCGTCAGTCATCTGCTGTACGTTTATAAATATGGGGTAGACAGATGTATGTGAGGGGTTCTATAAACGCATCAGTGGTTGAGACAGTTGGGTAAAGTACATGAAACGATTTATTACACGTGTGTGGTATTTTTTGGGAACGCTGTTTTTATTTTTTTTTTCTAAAATACTATCGTGCGAGAACGCATGCTTTGTTGCATTTGTTTTTATTAGTGGTGATTGGCGAGTATATTTTGTTTCCGTTAAAAACTATGGAAAATGACAATGTCGGGATGAATCATTTTGCCGGAAGAGAGAGAACATAAGCGTAAACTAGATTTTTATTCTAAATAACGAAACAAACTGGATTTTGAAAATGAAAATATATATCAATGGAAGGCAGAGGATAGATATTAATGGGATAATTTAGAATCCGATCATTGAGTTCCACGAAAATAACCGGGTTCTTTGTGGAAATATTAAAATTATATTTCACTAATTCCTAACGAAAATTACAGAACAATAACGAGTCATTACTACTTTTAACCAACACTTTTATAAGGTGTTTGTATGCTTCAATACTCAGGACAATTCCGGCAAGCACATTGACTGTACACCCCTGGCGCGTTTTCAGAAAATTCCACTTCTTCGCAGCGCCTAACATTTCTTCTCCCGAGATCAACGCCGCGCATCTTGCGCCGAGAACGACGCCGGAATCAGGCCACACGACTGGGCGGCGGGGGCGCGCGACGAAATTTGTGGGGCGCGTGTGCGGCGGGTGGGCGACACGCAGGGGCGGCGGCGGGCGGCGCGGCCTCGCACGTCTCTCGGAGCCCCGCGGCGCGCCGCGCTTCGCCTCGCCTCGCGCCGTGAGAGACGGCGGCCCGAGCGGGGGCGGGGGAGGCGTAAAGACGAGATACGACGGCGCCCTGCGACCCGCCCTCGCCACGCAACGCGCGCGCCGGCCTGGAGACTTCGCCCGCCAACCGCCCCCAGCGCCAGGCCACGCACCTACTAGCCGTAGTATTCGCCCTCTCGCCCCGGCCTCTCGCCCCGCCCTCTCGCCCGTCCTCTCGCCCCGCCCTCTCGCCCCGCCCTCTCGCCCCGGCCTCTCGCCCCGCCCTCTCGCCCCGGCCTCTCGCCCGGGGCGATCGCCCGTCCCATCGCCCGCCCCATCGCCCGCCCCATCGCCCGCTCCATCCCCCGCCCCATCGCCCGCCCCATCGCCCGCCCCATCGCCCGCCCCATCGCCCGCCCCATCGCCCGCCCCATCGCCCGCCCCATCGCCCGCCCCATCGCCCGCCCCATCGCCCGCCCCATCGCCCGCCCCATCGCCCGCCCCATCGCCCGCCCCATCGCCCGCCCCATCGCCCGCCCCATCGCCCGCCCCATCGCCCGCCCCATCGCCCGCCCCATCGCCCGCCCCATCGCCCGCCCCATCGCCCGCCCCATCGCCCGCCCCATCGCCCGCCCCATCGCCCGCCCCATCGCCCGCCCCATCGCCCGCCCCATCGCCCGCCCCATCGCCCGCCCCATCGCCCGCCCATCGCCCGCCCCATCGCCCGCCCCATCGCCCGCCCCATCGTCCGCCCCATCGCTCGCCCCATCGCCCGCCCCATCGCCTGTCCTCATGCTTGCCTTCATGGTCCCTTCACGCCCACTTGCACGCACGACCACGCACCCGCCTCTCGCCTGTCTTCGCTCCTCATCGCACCTCTGCACCCTGTCCACCGCCACCTCGGACGCCCCTCCCTCTCGACCACCGTCTCCACCCCGTCTCTACCTCTACTGCCGTCCCGCCCCGCACCGTCGCACACCCCACAACTCCCTGCCCGCACTCACCCCGCAACACGCGCTGTCTCCCCGAGACTTCGCCAGCCGTCGCCCCCAACGCCAACCCGTCCCGTTCCGTCCCGTCCTGTCGTCCGACTGCGCACTACCGCCCCAAAAATACACCTCCTTGTCTAACTTCTCGGCAGCCGAGCCGGGCGGGGGGCGGGCGGGCGGGCGGCGCGGGTGGGCGGGGTCGCCGGCTAACCGTCTCCCAGCACGCAACACAGACCGTAATGGGCGAACTTAGAAGGCGCGGCGCGGAGCGCCCAGGAGGAGCTTCTCCCGGCGAGGGCTGCGCGGCCCCGTCCTCAGTCCCCTTCAAGAGACAGTGCTACTCTGCGGAAGTATCACCCACGCTTGCCTTTGTCCTCGGCCCTCGGAGACCGTTTAAAGCTCCACCGTCAACGCGACACCGACTTCAAATTTTTACACAGCATTCTCTGTTTAACGGGTGGATGGTAATTTTGAGTGTCATTATGAATCTCATTTTTATCCCCAGATGTCAGCATTTATGTAAGAGATACATTTGTTGGGAGCGTCACAGTCACTGCATTTACTTGGGGCGTCAATATCATTAGGGAACAAAAATATATTGCATGAAACTGATAGAAACTGGACGATACTGCTCGATACTGAACTTTTACTGTACTCTATTAACTACAATTTTTTTTATGTTGAATTCGACAATATTTTTTCAACCCACATTCAACGTGAATACGTATAAGAAAAACTTTACCAGGTCATCTTCCTGTTTAATTACAGTTCACTCACAGAAGAATGGCAGTGGGGAAGTCAGAACACTACTCAGCTTCCAGTCACCGCCCAGCGGGCTGAAATCGTAGCTGCCCCCCGCCCCCCACCACCACCACACACAGGCACACACTAGCAAAGGCGTCACAGTCGAGGAAACTCCGCCGGCCGAAGGAATGTTTTTCGATACTTGTCTAACGACAGTTCTTTGTTTGGCGCGGCTGCTGCCGGCTGCCAGGCCGCGCGCGCGGCTCCTTCGGCGCCGTCCGAGGCGGAGTCAGGGGTTCGCCAAGGCGCGGCTTGGGGCCCCCAGGCTGGCCTCCACTTGCGGCCAAGGGGAGTCAAATCCCCCCATTCCTTTCCATGGCAAATCATTGCTTAATTTTGCTTCATCACATTCTCCCCCGTACGATTTAATTTGGTTTCGGTTGGTTATTTTCCTTTCGTTTCATTTCATTTCCTTCCTTTTCGCTTCATTTCATTTTAATTCATTTAGTGTAAATTCATTTAATTCAATTTTGTTTTGATTATTTAATTTTATTTCATTTCAGTAATTTCATTTCTTGTCATTTCTTTTAACAATTTTAAAAATTGTTTCCATCTTTGAACAATACTCTAAATACATGTACTTGTACCACAAAAAGCTCCATTTCTAATTTCCAAAACGCGAATAAATTAAAAGGAAACAAGCGATGCGACAACAGCACCACTTTCACCCATTATTTCTTAAGAAAATTCGGAACGTTCAACGAAAATGAGATTTACGCAGTTTTTAAGCTTCGTTTTCTCTGTCCGTGAAAAAGAAAAATTTGGAGCTATTTTTAAGATTTTGTAATAAATTGCATTACTTTCACGCAGAAATTGTGTCATAAATAATGTTTAAAAATATTGTACATACGCTTTTCTGAAGATTCTTTTAAAGCAGGAGAAAAAATCTCTACCGTCAATGTCGTTCCTTGGCAAGGTTAATTTTTTCAGATTTTTAAATACAGGGAGTTCTCCGAAAATTGTCACCAATTTTTTACCGTTTACCATACGACGAAATCGTTGTGGAAAAAGAAGATTTTGAGAAAATAATTGAACAAAATGACCAATATTTCACGCAAAATTCTGGAAAGGCTGCTCATATTTTTGCAAAACTGTACACGAGCTTATTTCAAGACCTGCCTGTGACCAATATATTTTATTAAAAAAATATCTCAATTCAATATTGTAGTTATACGAAGAGAGAGAGAGAGAGAGAGAGAGAGAGAGAGAGAGAGAGAGAGAGAGAGAGAAAGAGAGACGCCAAAAATATTGTGAACTATTTTCGAAAATTTGGAGATACCATAAAATGTGCCAATCTCGATGGTTTTTCACGCTACCTGAGGACAAAGTTGAATAATAAGTTGTGTAATTTCTGAGAAAATTTACAAAATATTGAGGAATGAAGAGTATACCCAAAATGTAATACAAAAAGCCATTATTGTGACTCATGCACTGCTTGTAGCAGAGCTGGAGGAGACCGCATACGGTAATGGGGAAATGGTTCTCAGCGTAACAGTATCTGTTTGAAAGCTGCTCCTCGAGTAAGCAAATTGCCCTCAGTCTGCGTCACAGAGATTAGGGTTACGTGTACGTTGTTCCATATACGTTGTATGCTTTGTGTTTGACGATTGAGAGCCATGTGGGCACGCCACCATCGGTGTCGTAGTGCCGGACGTTCGCAGCTATTTCTCCGATGACGTAATCTACCCTTGTTGCCAGTAAGTCGGAGTGAACAAATGAAGGGGATTGTGCGAAAGTCCCTTTGCTCTGAACCGCGGGAGCGCATGCAACGAACACGTGGCAAGAGTGGGACTGTTGTCTCTTGACGCATCGCTGTCAAGTGCAAAGAAGATTAGTGCGCTTGAGAACGCATACCACAATACGTACTACTAGTTCTGAAGACATAATGCGTTTGTGATATTAGAGTGAAATACATGCGTGATGTTCGAAATGGAAAGTTTTTACTGCAATTATTTTGGTCATTTCACAGAAGTGAAAATATAGTATTCATGCAAAAATTTCAGTATTCATGCATGGAATCTAGTTCTTTCCTTCACTTTTACTTTTTCGCTATGGAGTAAAGAGAAAGTTATGAAATGCTGCGCGAAAAACAGAAATTTTGGCAGAAAAAACTCGTATTACAGGTCCCTGATAACGAAAAAGTGGATAAATCCAGTTGCTAAATTAAAAAATATCCTTTAACACGTAGTGTAGCCAGAATCCATATTTTGTGGGTCCTTTATACCGAAAAATGACCCCCAAAACTTCCGTCCGTCCATGAACAACACTAGCGGCTAAATCGTTCAGCCTCTTTTCTCCAAAACTGATATTCTCGAATCGATCTGGCTGGTGACGAGGCTCCTTGAATTTGAAATCGATATATTTAAAAAAAATTGGGGTTACTTTACATGAGATATCTGGGACATTCCAAAAGTTCAAAGTTTTTTCGGAGTCTTCCTACAAATAAAATATTCAAGATACAAATGTTTTCCCTTAATGAAACCTTTTCCTTAAAGACAGATTTTGAAATAAATTTATGTACAGAATTTGAGTACTTTTCGCGTAATTTTGAGTAAAAATACGGGCGAGAAAATACATGCTGTTTTAGCACCACTAGTTTATTGACTGGAAAGTGTTACACTGTAGTTTGTGAGAGGAAAAATATATTTTGCCCCATGCGCATCGTCAAGAAATCAAGGTTACATAAAACAACAGTATACTGTAAAGTAAAATAAATGGTACTTCAATAGCACATACTTTCTCAAATTAATTGTTATCTTTCGAAATTTTCAAACTTTTAGAAATTTCAACAGAAATAGGATATACGCTATTTTTAAAAGCGTACTTATTTCCCTCTATTCGCGATAAAAATGAAAAATTTGAATGGGTTTTTGAGAAAATCTTGTTTTATAAAATTGCTCATATTCCATGCAGAATTATGCAAAATTTTAAATTTTTGTAAAAAAAAATGTATATGATCTTATCTACAGGTTCATACTTGAAGAACAGATTTTATTTTATCTCATTCCTTAATTTTGTAGCTGTAGAAAGATAACGAACAAAAATTTTAATTTTAGCAATGAAAAAAATTCAGAAAATTCAACTAAAGTAGATTCTCGGCCAGACGGGGGGCGGACGGACGGACGGACGGACGGGGGACGGACGCACGGACGGGGAACGGACGGACGGACATTTTACCGTAAACCATTTTTTGGGTATCATCACAAAACGTGGATTCTGACAACACAACGTATTAGAGGAAGTATTCTGCTTATCTTAAAAATAAGAATTATCCCCTTTTTCGGTACATAAAACACTTTTTTTCAGACGTAAAATCTCCTTTTTTCGTTGCAGGATTACCTACCTTTCTCTTTACTACGTACGTGTATATGTAGTGCGAGAGAACATAATAATGTACGCAACTCTTACGAAAGTATCTTCGGCGTACTCATTGCAAAATATCAACATTTCATTCGAAAGTCAATTCACTTTATTACTGCACTCATTTTTTGTACTTGTTAGATAAATAACTATTCCGAAAATACGCAATACAATGCCAGATATCAATTGAAACAATGCCATCACATAAGATCTGATTACGCGTGTACGCCAAAAATCATGGAATTACTGTACCAAAATGCGAGTCACTCATGAAATTTTAAATTCGTATTTGAAAAGTGAGGTAATATTATAATAATTAATGCAATGTATTTTGAATAACATTGAGATCACTATGATATTTGAGAAAGATCAATATAAGAAATACTCTCCGTTCGAGGGCAATGTTTGCTTGGCTTTAATAGCATGTACACTTCATATACACAGGTACATGCGTTCGTATGGCATCCTATCCTTATTCATAAGGATAGGAACGAACTGGGAATTCATGAACGAACTGGGAATGCGAAGGATCTGAGGCAGGTGGGTCATTATCTCATGGAGGAGATGAAAGTAAATAGTGTTATCCGCACCTTTGGGAAGTCTTTGGGATAGTTCTTCGATTATACACATACGTTTATATTCAATAAAGGCACATTTTTCATACTAGGTTTTTCTTTTGCCACCGGCGAATACACACATTTTTCACGAATACAATAACAATATTTATTTTTAAGTAATATTTTGCATTTCTTTAACCTGAAATAGGTTTTTACATTGCGTGTGAACATCGATCGTGACATATTTCTTGACCTTTCTATTTATTCTTAACAGACTCCTATTATAATAAAAAACAACAATAAAACAACAAAACAGTTGCCCAGACATTTGTGGGAACCTTCACATAAAATCTCAAAATGAAATTTCCTCAATGCAGACACACCTCCAAATCACCGCCCACCAGCAGGAGAATTCTACACTTTGGTCACTTTTATTGATTGTTTAGTGATTCCGGACGCATCAACTCCTAGTACCGTTAGCGTGTAGTACGTGCAGTATATGTTTTTATCGTGGGAGGTGATCTTCCCCCTTTGAGATCCGGCGCTTATCTACGGTTTGCAGGGTTTTCTCTAACCAGGTATCTCCTAACAGCGAGGTACCCTCTCAGCCTGTGCAAGCTCTAAGCTCCCGACCGATCTCCCGGCATGTGTCGCAGTGAATTGCATGTAAGTGTGTGTGTAACGAAGGGGTGCGGAAAGAACAAGGAAGAGGAAGGAAAGATCACGCGCGTTCTGTGGCCCGTTTGTTAGAGCACTGCCCCAGCATTCGCGTGGTGTTGTTGATCATTGAAACCACGGAAAACTACCGATCAGAGCAGGCCGCCTTTAGGATTTTCCTCCAGACAGCGCAGCGGCTGGACTGGACACAGCTTTCGACCTAGTGTCGAAACGTCTGCCACTGTCGGGACTCGAACCCTAGGACCTCCCGGTCAGAGGCATCGCAGCGCATTGCGGTCACCCAACGCGAGTACCACTTAGCGATCCCGTCGCCTCCCCTCCACTGCTCCCCGCCCCCGCACGAGAACGCGGCACGTCACTCGACGCGCGTGACAAGGGGTGGCCGAAGACACCTGGCCCATTAGCGCGCCCCGCCCGCGCGCACGCTCGCTCACGCTCTCACTCACGCTCGCGCGCCGAATTGTATGGCGCGACGTGTTAAAGCAGATGCTCCCGACCGCCGACAAAAGGGCCCTGTCATTCATTCGGAACTTGCACACTCGATGTGTTTCATCTACAACGCCTCCATTTTCTTTCCATCTCCACCGTCGTGTTCGTTTTTATTTCTTCGACTTCAACTTGTTCATTTTAATCTTCATCTTTTTCGTTGTCTACTTGACCATTTTCTTCGTCTAATTCTCTGTGATCTTCGTTTTGGTTGACTTACGTATCTTTAAATTCTTTAGCTCACTTTCATTCGTTTGTTCATCATCGTCAATATCTTCATTTTCTTCACCGTCTTTCACTTTGTCTTCTTCACGTTCATGTCAGCATTTTCTTCTTCTTAACATTCTTCACAAAACAAGTTAGAAGTTTTTAAGAAACTTCATACGAAATTATTTCAACCATTTGCACTGATAAATTCAATTTAGTATTAACACGCCCCTAATGTAAATATCAACGACATCATACAATTACGAAAAAATTACGTTTGTGTAATTTTTGAAAGATCAAAAGAAAACATCGAAATAGTATTAATAACATGTTATACAGTGAATCCGCACAGATAATTTAAAGAAAAGTTAGGGGCCGTTTTCAGAAATTTTGTTTTAAATATTTTTTAATATTGCTGACATTTTTTACAAAATTACGAAAAACTACTAATATTTTCAAAAAATACATGATAATTATTAAGTATAAAATAACTAGTTGTTCGCACCTAATGTTCTATAAAGTTTTAGAAGAATAATGATTAAGATATGTTAATATGGACAGAAAATGGGTTATAATAATATTCTGTAGCTGTCACTAACGACCAGGAAGTGCGTGCAGTTTTAACACGATTAATTTTACTTTAAATAAAATGTGTTGTTCATAATCAGTTTTTAATACATCAACACAAATTCGACAATTTTCTCGTTACCAGGACTCAGCAAACAAGAGTTTTTCTGTCGAAAAATCGCCGTTTCTTCCACGGGCTTTACAATAGTTTCTCTACATGTAAGCAGTATGCGAAAAAGTAAAAAATATGTATATCACGCTTCGTCAATGTTTGCCTCATTCTTCATCTTCTTCTTCTCCTTTATTTTCTCTTTCGTTTTCGGCTTGTCTTCAAGGGTTTGTTTGTTGGTTCAGTAAATATCATTCAATGATCCACATGGATAGCTTCATTACTTTGGGTTGCGTGAGAAATCGAAAGGTTAAAGAGAAGGCACGAGGGTGAGTTAAGGGGCCGAACTTAATCGTCGGGAGTTGCCCTCCAAGGTTTACTGCAATAAAAGGTGCGACAGCGCGCCTGATGGTGAGGTAATGATGCACGCGATGCTAATGATTGTTGGATGATTAGAGATGAGCTTTTTGTGGATGCAATCAAAAGCAAGCTTCGAAAATCCAGGAGGCGTTATTTTCCAATCCCAAAAAGACAAAAAACGCCCAAGTGCTAGTTAATCATAGAAAACCTCATGCAAGATTTTCTGAGTATAAAATTTAATAATTGTAATGCATTGTACAAAGAAACAAATATGAGGGTAGTATGCATGGAGCGCGATGGTTGGAAATGACGACATTCTAACGAATGTTTCCATATAATTCGCAATATTTTAACTATTATTTTTCCGGGAAACATTTTCTCTGACCAAAAATTAATTACAAATCTACACTTTTCCAGAGTTAAGATGAATCGGAATGGTGATGAAGGAGCTAACAACAACTACAATCAAATATTTAATAAATAATAGGTATAAATATTTTTTGAAAAATTGGAGTAATGGGTAACGCACAGTAAACATTAATCCATAATAAAGACATCCATTTTTGTAATAACATTTGCGAGGATCTCATTTAGAATAATTATCTACGGAGGCAAAAGGAATCGGTTATACAATTATGTACTCCCACTTGAAAAGGTGTGGGATCTTTCAGCACGCAACGAAAAGTGGGTAGATCAATACCTTCAACGCAACAGCTCTCAAGAATAGCATTAGACAGTTCATTATCACTCAGGAGATATGACTTAATTTCCTCATTCTCATTGATGGATCTTCATCACGTCCCTGTAATTGCGGACATGCAATACAAGAATCACCAGTAACAAGCAGAACACGTCCGTGAAAAAAGTACGAAATCTTCGCTACATCTGAAACCTTCTGACAATGGGTTGAAACACTGACTTTTCAAGAGGTTTGCAAAGATTCCGTAAGCGAAACGATTAAATTAACATAGGTAATACACCACGAGTGCTTTGGAAATTGTTGATAAATCCCGACTTGCGAAGCGAGGAGGGGATTTATCTGAGAATTTCCAAAGCACGAGTGTTATTTAATAGGACTTTTCCACGAATGAAATTACGTCCAACAGAGTTCCAAGATGCGTCAAATATTGAAAATCACTGAAAGCTATGTTAAAATCAAGGAGGTGCAGTACATACGCGGTTTATTGGACATCGACATAGCGATCGATGTAAACCACCTCCTAAGATAGATGAGAGTTTATGATTGGGCATAAGAGAGAAGCGGTAAGAAAAATCGGATAGAAAAAAGTGATTAAGTTTTTGAGATACACCGCCCTGATTGGGACATTTTGTATATATAGTTAAACACTATCGGTTTTAGCTTCATGAGTGGAATAGTCATTTGTAATTTTCTTATTATTAATGGTAATTGATTTCTGGATTTCTGAACATCCATTTGATGACTGAACTTCATCCAATTTGTCACGCTTCATAGAAAACTGCCGAGGGAACGTGAGAAACCAGAATAAATTGTAAAACGGTGCTTAAATGACACTGTCATTTTCTTACAACTACGTAGTCTACAATTTCTACCATTGCTTTTGAGAGGGGCTAATCCCAGCGTGAAATTAAAACCAGAGGGAAGAAGAATTTTACGAAATACATTGGTACTAAGATCCGATTCTCATGCTTCCTTTTCACGAACGATTTCGGAATTTAATCGAATGTGCGCATGCGCAAAGCAGAGCAGCCACCCCATAAGCCGCTCAGCGTTCGTGAGCTAAAACTTTCGATTGGCTGATTGATTAGTGATTCCCGGTGCGTCAACGGCTAAGGTCACTGTTTCCGTAAGTGTAGTGTGTGTTTTATCGCGAGAGGTGGTAGAGATATTTTGTCGCCGGTTCGGGAGATCCGGCAACGACTTACTTGGATATCTCCCACCAGCGGGGCACTGCCCCAGCCAGGACAAACGTTAAGCTCCGGCCTGGTCTACCGACATGTGTGACGGTGTAGGGCACGTAAGTGTGTGTAATGTAAGGAATGAGTACAGGACAAGGAAGATAAGGAAGTTCACTTGCGGTCCGTGGCTCGTTTAAACACTCTCGAAATCGTTCGCCAAAAGGAAGCGTGTAAATCGGCTATTAAATCCCAAGAATGCCTACAGATGGACGTGGCTACAACACATCGTATCACAAGGCATTTGTCTGCAGATCCCACGTAATGCACGGATGTTTTCATCTTGTGATAGATGGTAGACAAAGACTCATTATCAGCATTTCCCATGTTACCATCTACAACACCATTCATCAACTCATAACTGGTAATTATGGAAACAAAGCAGATACGACCGCGGTTTGGAATCGCGGGAAAGTCATGGGTATTTTCTCCACGCATTTGGTCTTCTCACACAATCATGCACCACCCGAACTATCATTTCATCCACAGTCCTACATGTGGTAATTGATCTGCATTCGCATTCCTATACTGAGCGCAACAATAATCAAGTCTGGTCGGCGGGCTTGGCATTGGCATGGCCACCGCTCCATATGACGCCAGATGACGCCCGTGGATATGCAGACGTGCGTGCGCAAGGAAGGCAATATCAAACCCCCGCTCTGATCATCTTCCCAGGAAGGGGAAGGTCATAAAATAGTGAAGTGGATGTCCGCGGTTTTATGAGAATTCAGATTCAATATATAAATGATTAAAGATAATATATGACGTTTACGGAACAACGAGAATAGACAATGTAAAGCACAGTTTATTGAGCATAAAAACAAATCAACTTATACCACTTCAAGCTAGTCACATAGTAGAAAATATATATGCAGTAATAATGGTAATAATAGTGTATGCAGCACAGCCTTCGTACCCAGTTTACATTCCTATTTACAGCGTCGCTCACCACTCTCCAACAGACTAAACAAAACCAGGCACTATAAACGCGAGTAGTAGGCACTTCACTCCTTGCGCGAGATCTAACTACTTCCCCAATCAGGTTGCCATCTCCCGAAACTGGATGACTAACTAACGCTTCCTGGCTCTCGCAGCCTCTCGCACACTAAGGGTGACATCACGACAATGACTCGCCTCGAACCTTTCCTTACGGAGGCTGCCTCTTAGAGAAGATGAACCCCAAAATCCGTGCTACCCTGTTGCGCATGCGCCATTTTCGAATGATCCCACATACATAATAATATTTAATAGGAGGCGCGTTTAAATTGATTCACGGTTTCTAGGGATGTATACAATACATGATAAGTTTCGATATTTTTTCCTATGCCCGCACAAAACATGAGCAAAAATAAATTTTCGAAATATTATTTTTAAACTGCATGTCTTATTTACGTAACTTCTCTCAAGACAATCGGTAGTCTAAATACTGGGTAGCGTCCTGATGATCATGACTATTTCACTTCTGAAATTTCAGCCAAAAGCATGGAAAAATTGGAACCTTACCTACCAATTATATTAAGTTATATTAATGAAATTTCATTCATGAGTCCTGCTAAATTCCACTCGGGGATTTATCGACCATTTCCAAAGCACTCGTGGAATTACATTTGACTATTCCATTCTTGAAAATAAAACTAATAGTGTTAATTACACATATAAAATGCCCCAATCAGGGCGGTGTATCTAAAAAAAAATATTACTTTTTCTAGCCGATTCATCCTCGCTTTGCCAGTTGGGGATTTATCGATAATTTCCAAATCACTCGTGGAATTATCAATAATAATGCGACGTAAGATCGATTCGCCTTGAGTAGTAAGCCGCCACCTTCGCAGGGTACGACTAGGGATGGAAAAAAAAATCATCGAAGTTTTTTAAACATAGATATTTTCGAGTAGAAACATTGATATTATAAATCGATGTTTTGCTTTCGATGATTTCTTCAAATCCATATATATGCGCAGAAACCTGGATGTTCTCAAAAAAATATCCTCAAGATATAAAGAAAATCTCCAGTATGTACTTTATTTGTAGATTGTTCACAATCAACAGCCATTGACAACTGTTACTACGGTCGATCTCTAGGGTGCACAAAAGCGAATTTCTGTTCGTAACCTTTCTGCAGTGTTATTGCCTTTTTAAAAATTATTTTGTACGTGGTAATATTGATAAATTGCAATTTGAACCCTGACTACATAAACACTGATTAGAAAATGAAGGTGAAGTCAGAACTTAAGGCAGAATATACTTTAAATTAGTATTGACGTGCTATAAATCACATTAGAACCAGGGCATTTTACTTCAAAATGTTTCATCATATTTAAAACACCGATATTTTAAACATACAAATTTTTAAAAAATCGATATTTTAAAAAAATCGATATAAAAATCGATTTAAAACATTAGGGAGTGTTTGCCACCTCGAACGGTAAGCACTATCGATCGTCTGCTCATGCGCAGTTCAAGTTTCGCATCTCTTTAGTGCATCTGCGTATGCGCAGAAGATCGATAGTGCTTCACTTTCGAGGGTGCAAAAACTCTCTAATGGATATTTTAAACATCGATATTTCGAAAAACATGGATATAATGTCGACGTTTTCATCGACATCGAAAAACCTTTTGGTTATGTATGCTAAACTTTGGCACTCCAGAGCGCGGCAGTCGTCAAGCGCGGCGTCGCGACGCGTCGGCCGGCGGGCGATGCACGTGGCGCTCCGAGAACGATGACGCGCGACGGGACGCGCCGCGCCGCGACGCGCGTCGGAACGCGGGCGGAAGCGCCTCCAAGGACGCGACGCGACGCGACGCGACGCGACGCGACGCGACGCCTCATGCGGCGGCGTCACGTGACCCGACCCGGCCCACAGCCCCAATTAGCGCTTTCCGCTCAACTTAATAACGGGGCACTTCGCTATGTCCACTCTCCAGCCATCGTGCATCGCTCCTCCACCTGATACTTGATTCGCAACCCATTGCAACTGCTTTTAGTGGTTTCAGGGGGGAATCCCCTACGTCGTTCACTGAACTTAATAGAATCTATTTTGAAAAAAGGCAAAGCGTAAGTCCAGCAGAACAGATCTTTTGCTTATTTTTCACCCTTATTCGTGTGTCTGAAAAGTGAGTGAGGTGTTAATTGTGACTATAGAATCATGACTCTTCACATTACAATAGAATCTTATTCAGTGTAGTTCACAATGTCTCTTTTTAAAGAATGGTGAGGATGATTTATTTTATTTACCTATTTATCTTTCATTGTACTCGACTAATAGATCTTTGAAAAATATGTAATACACCTCATATAGTATTTCGTATAAGTTTCGTTTAGTTTTATTTAGCCTGTCTCTTTGGAAAGTAGGTGATTATTATGTTGTAGTTCTGTCCATGAAATTGAAATTCAATTAAAAAATGGAAAAGTTCAATATTCTCTAATCCACTGATGAAACTGATGAAATACAAGTCAAATTTTTTTAAAATATTTTGATATTGAATTTTGACAGTTATTATATGCAATGCAGTTTAGAGTACTGTCAATGAGTAATATTGATAGAACTTCAATCAGAATCGTTAATAACATATTATTAGTTGTGGCATATTTTGATTCTCGATAGCTTATACTTTAACATGTTCGACTAATCAAAACATCATCAGTGTAGGTCTGTGTCGACATAACCGACAGCTTGATTACTTAATTGAAGCGTCAGATGATTGGAACCATACTACTGTTAATTGCATGCAGGTGCACTACTATCTTCAATAAGACAACGGATTACGTGATCAGTGACTCAGCTAATCCTGCAAGAGAGAGAATCTTGATTGTTTGGGGCACTCACTGTTTTCTTGCATGTTCTGTTTTGCTTTTGTAGAGGTGAAACTCTTTATGAAGATAATGGGTTAGTCTGTAGAGTGGGCATAGCGTTGCTAAGGTTTCGTATTATTATTTGTTTATTATTTATTTATTTATAATCCCATAAATCCTGACGAGGGCTCGCTTTGGCCACCACGAACTGCAATGGACTGGCCGGGTGTTGAATCCTAATAGGGTTTTGTTGACGAGGATGTTCCAGGGATGTCCTACACAGTGGCGAATTTTCGAGACAAGGCAAGTAGCAGGAACGGATGCAGACATCGTGTGGATGAGCATTGAAGAGATCTGCTGCTCAGAGTGGTCGTCTCCGATAGAAAAGCGGGAGCGGCCCTTGAAAAACTGTCGTCGCGCACGGTTTTTCCTTCACCATCATGTTTCTCAGAAACGAGCAAATGGCTGGCCCTTCTTTCCCATATCGTCCAACGCCTATGAACTCTAAATAAACTCTAATGACTACAACATATCAGATCAGGACCCGTCCTAAATTGTAGCGCCCTCGGAGGAGAACGTGATGAAAAAGATAAAGAAAATTATGACGAAAAGGGAGATGATTACGATGAAAATGGAGATGGTGAAAATTATAAAGAAGTAGATGATAGTGATAATGAAGGTGTATTGTAATGATCTTAACTCAGCTTCTCATTTCTGCAGAGGAAGTTACAGAAAATAAATTGACTACACATACTTTAAAAAAAAACACCTTTCAATAATATCCTTCATAACGACATAATGTCCTCTCATGTAGTGCTTGGGCACCGACTCAACCTTCACTCGTAACATTACATTTCCACCGTATTGCTCTTTCGCCGAGCAAAACAGCTATTTACGCCGCGAGGCGTCCGTTATAAACGAAACAGCCTTGACGCCGCGGGGCGATATCCAGGTGGCGTATTTACGCAGCGATCGCCGGCTATTTAAAAGGCGCAGGGGCGGCGCGCAGCGGCTGCTGGGCGTCTTTGAAGCGCGCCCATCTGTTAATCCGCGTGACCAGAAGGCGAGCGGCTGACCTGGCGGGCGGCGCGCGGCGTTTTCACGCGACGGGAAGCGTGCCAGAGGAAAGGAGAGGATGAATGTAAAAAAAAAAAATTAGAAAGGAAAAGAGGCGATAAAGAGGCACGCTCGTATAAACGCACACCATGAAGGTCGGCTTTAAGTTGGGGTTAATAAAGGGATGTTGGTGGTATTTTTGTAGGTGGTGTGACTGCGACGGATTGATTGATGATTAGGGATTCCGGTCACGTCAACTGTTACGGTCAGTCCGTCATTCCCGAAAGTGTAGTGCATGTTTAATAGCGGGCGGGCGGGCGGGCGGGCGGGCGGGCGGGCGGGCGGGCGGGCGGGCGGGCGGGCGGGCGGGCGGGCGTACAGCCGGTAGTTAGGAAGGAAGCTGTTATCTTTCCCGCTGGATGGTGCGATCTGGCGGCGACAGACACGACGGCTTGCAGGGTTTTCCCCAACCAGATATCTCCCACCAGGGGGCCCCTTCCCAGCTGGAACCTGCTCTAAGCTTCTGACTAATCTCCCGGCAAGTGTGCTAGTGAGATGCATGTAAGTGTAAGCGTCTTCAAGTAATGGGTGAGGATTTGACAAAGAATAGGAAGGAAAGATCGCGCGCGCCTGTGGCCCGGATGTTAGGGTACTGCTCCTGCATTCGTCTGGTGTTGATAAGAGAAACCACGGAAAACTACCGATCAGAACAGCCAGTCGTTACCCAAACTCCATTCTTCTCCAAACAGCGACTGAATGCGACCTAGGTGACAAGCTAGTGTTGAAAATCCTGCCACCGTCGGGACTCGCACCTAGGACCTCCCGGTCAGATGCTCTGCAGTGACATCAGAAGATGCACCTAGTAGAGCCACCTCTCCCGGTTTGGAATGTAAAGAATTATTACACTACTTTTAAAATTGCGCAGTACGCTGCATTATTGCGTATTCCTGAAGCCAGTTTTTGTTAAAATATTTATTTTATTCCAGCGTTATACCAGAGAATTTCATTTGTTGTTGTTGTTGTTGAGCAGTGCGTCTTTCACGTTTTAGTAAAACATTTTGTGGTTTTGTTTACCAGCAGTTTGTTTCTGCTGTAGGTTACTAATATACACTAATCAGTACATTTTTGATGAGATACCGTTACTGTAATGCCTAGCGTCACCACAATTTATTTGCCAATTAATCAATATTTCCTTTTCTTGTACATGTTTGGCCTTCTCTTTTCACTTCTTTCCTTTCCGTTGACCCTTATCTTCATTCTCGTATTTTGAAACCAATATATTCTTTCTTTGCTTTAGTTTCCTACAAACAATTTACCATTTCGAGTACAAAATTTGTATTCTTTTCACTTCAAGATCTATTTTGTTGAATACATCGCTGTCGATACTGAGCTTCTCAATTAAGTGTACAATAACACATATTTGCTACAGCCAAACAGCTTTGAAATTATATTGATCCAGGATATATCCGCACCAAAGTTTGGTTCCTCGAGATCTTCCAGTTTTCATTTTTTTCCTTCGCCAGATGTAGAGGTCCAGCTTCTTTAGATCATCTCTCAGTGACCTCAACCGCCACATTTTGGTCTTCCTTACAACCTCCGTTCGCATTTGGTATTTCAGGACCATTCCTTCCTTACCCGTTTCTCCTCTAATTTCTTTCTTTAAGTCCCACCGCACGGTCGTTCTTATCTCCCAGGCTGTAAACACGGCTTCCTCTCCCCGCCGCGCCCCGCCCCGCCCCGCCGCGTCCCGCAGGCCCTCTAAACCCCGCGCGCCGCCTCCGCCGGGGGCGAGTAACGACCGCGGCGGTCTGCGCGGAGGAAATTGTCGTTCGATTAAACCGAAAACCGTGCAGCCACACCGCATACGCAATTACGGTTCCCTTAGTGACCAGTGTCATTAACATAAAAACAACCCGGGGCCGTTCCCGCTTCGCGATTGCGCGGGTTTCGATGCGGGTTCCTGCCCTTCCCCTTCCCCCCTCCCGCGACCGCCCTCCGCGAAAGCTTCGCCCTCCCCAACCTCTTTCTGTCGCGCCACGCCACGCACGGTCGTTGCACGCCGCTCCGCCGGGGGCAACGCTAACGCACACTCGCAGCGAACATCACCCCGCCACACTCCACCACCCACCCCTACGCCACCACACCTACGCCAGCACGCCTGCTCCAGCACACCTAAACCGCCACCACGCCTCCTGCACCACGTCTATCCCACAACGCCTACAGCACAACGCTACGCCACCACGCCTACCCCACCATTCCTACGCTACCAATCCTACTTCACGCTTCGCCTTCTCCCCTACGCCACCACCCCTACTCCATCACCCTTACTCCAACACCCCTACTCCAACACCCCCTACTCCAACACCCCCTACTCCAACACCCCCTACTCCAACACCCCCTACTCCAACACCCCCTACTCCAACACCCCCTACTCCAACACCCCCTACTCCAACACCCCCTACTCCAACACCCCCTACTCCAACACCCCCTACTCCAACACCCCCTACTCCAACACCCCCTACTCCAACACCCCCTACTCCAACACCCCCTACTCCAACACCCCCTACTCCAACACCCCCTACTCCAACACCCCCTACTCCAAACACCCCTACTGCATCACCCCTACTGCATCACCCCGACTCCATCATTCCTACTCCATCATCCCTCCTCCACCACCCCTACTCCATCACCCCTACTCCATCACCCCTACTCCATCACCCCTACTCCATCACCCCTACTCCATCACCCCTACTCCATCACCCCTACTCCATCACCCCTACTCCATCACCCCTACTCCATCACCCCTACTCCATCACCCCTACTCCATCACCCCTACTCCATCACCCCTACTCCATCACCCCTACTCCATCACCCCTACTCCATCACCCGTACTCTATCACCCCTACTCCATCATCCCTACTCCATCACCCCGACTCCATCATTCCTACTCCATCACCCCTCCTCCACCACCCCTACTCCATCACCCCTACTCCATCATCCCTACTCCATCACCCCTACTCCATCACCCCTACTCCATCATCTCTACTCCATCACCCCGACTCCATCACCCCTACTCCATCACCCCGACTCCACCGTGCCTAGGCCACGCCGCCAAAGCCACCACGCATAGGCCGTCTCGCCTCCCCATCATACTTTCCATGGCTTCGCCACCGCCCCCCCTCCCGAAACCCAACGCGCCTCCACCACTGCGCCCTCGCCATCGTGCTGTCGCCTCCACGCCTTCGCCACCACACCAACCCGTCTCGCCCACCCGCCACGCCACACTGCTCCGCCGAATTCGCCTCTTATTCCCATCACTCCCACAGGGCCCCGCCTCGCTCGCTCTCCCACCTCGCACATCCTTCCCCCATTCACGTGCAATGCCGCACCTAGCTAGTGCTACGTCCTGCATGCAATTCCCCGGCCCTATGACCTTCACCCGCACTCAACTCTTCAGGCTGCTACTTTCTCTCTCTCTCTCTCTCTCTCTCTCTCTTTCTCTTCATGCTAGCGTGGGCGCACTGAAAGCGATGCGCGTTTCTTCCGCATGATGAGTTCCTATTTCGACGCGTACTTAACATAATGCTTTTGGTCCATTTCACAGATACCCACCACGTTAAATTGACAGCGCCAGCGCGTGTGTGCGTAAACGAGTTAGTGGCGTGGGAACGAGAGATAGTGAACTTCAGTCATTTACTACATTCATTTTTTTGGGGTGAGTTCCTAGGCACTATGCAAGAAGGCTCTTGATCAGATCTGAATTAAAATTTGAAAGCATCAGAAAAATGCATTGTGATGATTTCATTGCTCGTTTCTCATCTTTTGTCTTTCTGTACTCGAATTTGATTTTGACGGTTTAACGCGTACCCGTATTTGATATTGACGGTTTGGAACTGAATGCCTATTTTTACGTTGGTTTCTATAACGCATTTTTCGATGTCAAATTTATTGATTTATTTATATTTTTATCTGACAATGTCATGTATACAATGTTTAAACCTTATGAGAAATATTTACTACATATATTTACTATAAACATATTAAATACAACTTCCTAATTAATATGTTTTTCCTCCTGAATACGTCATTATGCTCAGTGAGGTTACGTAATTTGTTTGTCTTTGTGCATATTACGTGCCTCAACAAAACAAAATTAATTTAAAATTTGTTATGGATCTAACGCAGTGTATTTGGTTGCTAGCGAAATACATAAAACAATTTTCTTTTTTATTGGCTTTCCACATATTTCACAAAAGTATTCTAGGTCTGAACATTTATGACAAAGTAGACAAGCACGTATAACACGATAACGAAATATCACATCTACTGCAAAGGATACTACTTCAATACCAATATTTAATGGCCTTCAGTCCTTTTGGTCCAATAACATGCATTCGTTACGCAGAATTGACTCCCATTTCATTGAGTATTTGTTCCGTATTGCATCCGAATGAATTAAAGAGATGCGAGACTTACTCGAACGCATTATATACTACGAAATACACAGAACCGCATATTTCAAAGCGTGAGAAAGCAAGCACCTTGAAAAATACACTAAAGAAAAAAGTATCCACGAGGGAACGGAAACAGTTTATTACGTGTACTTTACTTTTCACATTACAATAAATTAGTTGTCCAATATAATGTTTGAAAACAAACAACACTCTTTAGGGCATTACCTTATTTGATTTCTACTTACACAATTTATATCTTACAGTAATCATCGCCGAATTCTTTTTCCGCCGTTTTCTGTAAATAATAAAAAAAAGACAACAAATTTACACACACCACAGCGACTGAGTTAACAAAAGATGATTTAAAACCGACAGTGGACGTGACGTAATTGGATAATTCTCAAGGATTTATTAAGAATCATAAATACTCGAATGAAGTTAGCCGCTGCGGTCGTAGGAAAAAAAAACGCGTATCCCCATGTGAACGGGAGACCAGGTGTCCTGGCTTATCTATCGGCTCACGAACGTGCCAGACACGTCGCTCTCAAGCATACAAATCAGCCTCTTGAAGGACACGCGGATCGTAAACGGACGGCCAGTAATGGCTGTAATAACAATTATAACTGTCGTAATGGGAGAAGTGGTGTAATAGAAGGCAGCTCGACTTCGACAAACGTGTGACGAGGAAGGTTCGGCGAAAAAGAGAGCAGAAAAATGCAGAACCCGAATGTTGGAAATAATGAAAGAGATCGTAAGGGATAGCAAATGATCAAATGAAAGATATAATAAACATACGTAAGCTATTAATTTATATATGAAATTATAATGCAAGAAAGTGTGAAAATTACAAAGCAATAAACAAAAAGAATAAAAATTGAAACACAAAAGAAGAGTGTTATTTCCTTGTGAATATGAGGAAAACAAGGACCAAATAGCAGTGTGGTAATACAAGTACAAGAACAGGACTAAACGAAGCGACTGCACAATTGGAACGACTGGATAATACACTAGCAAGAAATCAAGGTCTGGTCTCATATTTGTAACTACACTTCTCGTTTGGTGATGAAATTGAAGACTAAAAGTTAAATAGGAATGGTATAATAATAATGAAAATAAAATAATTGTCATTTCAATAAGGAAAATAAGAGAAATTCTCGATGAGAAAAATTGGTGGAACTTGAAAGATCACTTCCAGCAATCCCTTACACTTATACTTTGCATATGAATACTTTTAAACGGAGAATAACCCATCGAACACGTTCAGAACCTCCAATGAATTTTGCCTAGCGAACGGAAGCAACAGAAACGTCCCTAGCAAATCTATGAGTACACGAGGACACGTGATACAGGAATTCGCTATTGAATCGTTCCAGATTTAAGAAACTCCTACCAGTGATACGAAAATGGTCAAAAAACATTCTTAAAATCCATATTTCGTGTAGATTTATCTCATCTAAAATAATGAAAGGTCAATTCAAGCACTTACATTACAACCCTTTTCGGCAGCGAAGAACGCAATGATAGCTCGTGTACTGTATGATATAAAAACTACGATCAAATAATGCGAAATATTTGCATTTCTCACTGAATTAGTAAAACGTAATGAGAGTTGTGATAGATATCTTTCTCTTTTAAATGATCATTAGTGGTATAACATTTAGCTACTAATAGTCCAAATAACCCATTAATGATAACATGACTGTCAATATTAATATTATTAATATTTCACATTTACAAGTATGCACCAATATGACCATAATTACTTTTGGTCTAGTGGACTGTGAATAACGACAGGTGTCACAGGCACACATATTGTGACCGTCTTCAACGCAAATAATACGAACATCCTTCCTGCAGATAATCTAACAAAATTAAGACCCTGCCCGAAAAGAATGAACCAGGAAACGACTGAGACTCACTGTGAGTCTCACTTGCGTAGAGATTAGTTCGACGATTCTCCTCGACGACAGGTGTTTCACTCGCATACTTCGCGACCGCTTCCACCGCGAGGCAAGCAACGATAGCTCCGACCGATGATCGTCAATCGGCGTAACGCAGTGAAGAAACGAGTAACGGCTTCTCCCGCCGCCTTCTATAATACCGCACGCACAAAAACGACCCGGAACGAGAAGGCGGCGCGCAGTGCGCCTGCGCGGAGGGCCTGCGCGTGGCCAGCGCGCGAGGGCCGGGCGCGGGGCAAGAATGCGGCTGCGGAAGAAGAAGCAGAAGAAGAAAGCAGTGTTTTACGCACGAGGTTTACACTGGGGTGTGGTCAGCAAACGACGAGCTTGGGAAATTTTTTATATCTTAGTATCCTTCAATAACATTACATCAAATAGGGTGAGCTATATATTTAAAATAGTTTATTAAATTAATAGAATGTAAGCAGATACTAGATTTATGATGATGATTTATGAAAGATGAAAGTGGAACTTTTTCATTTTACGAATTATAAATTAATGAAAAATTATGAATGCTTCCGAGAGACAATTTTGAAATAACATTTCGTATTTTTTAAATATTTTTTGCTTGAAATACGTATGTACGAATGAGTATATTCATCATGAAAACATTGAATTGGCTATGGTGCAATCTATATACCGTAATTGTTTTGAATAATTTGAATGAAATTAATCAATGTTGGACTTTGACCTTTCACGTCAGTGCATAAGGTGAGTTGTCCTAAGCATTTTTGGGTCATTAAAACGTTGGGGTGAAGGGCCACGTCTCGAAGGAGGAGGCTGACTAAGAACTTGAAGAAAATGCAAGGCGGGAGCGAAAAATTCCTTTGGCAGAAGGCTTGAGACGACTGCGCCTACTCGTCTAGAATATTAAAAAGTTTGGCACGAATTTAATCCGGAAACGACGAATTGATACATTTTATCATTTGTTCGTTATTTGTATAATTACCTTAATAAATAATAAATAATATTGTTCCAGTAACCTGAGTAATTGCGGCCTACCTTGGAACACTTCATGAAAGTGAATTTGAGCGATTATTATTTGATTGACTTGTAACCCCCAAACAACCTGTCCAAAGTTTGTTTTGCCCACCATTAGAGGTGGATCCAGCAGATCATTTTCTTTTTGTGAGGGGGCTTCGTAGAATTTTTTAAAATAATAAACATATTTGTTATTATATTGTATATTATTTATGTACTGTAGACATGATACTATAAAATATTACTGTTTAAATAATCACATAATTCGAACATAAATATTTAAATCAATTTTTCCAAATAAAGGAAGTATAAACGAAAACTCTACGCTCTAGGCATCGGCCCCATCCCTTCCCCTCCTGCATCCGCCAGCGCCCACCGTAAATTCTACACGGATAGGCTGTGACTCTGGAGCCCAGCTAAGGAAAGCACACACGCTAGCCACTGAACCACGAGTCCCCCCTCCAAGTGATTGTGTTCGAGCGGCCGGTCTATTCGCGCGCGGTCAGCGACGGAGGCGCGGTCCAGGAACGCAACAGTAGAGTCCGTAGATACAGAGAGTGGCGCCACCGCCGCCATTTAACATCCTCCCACCTGATAGCCCAATTAAGCAGAAGTCAGAAGTTGAACAGAAATGACAATCGGTGACGCAATGGAGATTTTCAAGAATGCTAAAACTGGTTTGGGATAAATGCATGGTCCTAACATACAGAATACCACACAGTTCCAATTCTCCTGACAGCTGGATATAAAATGGCGGGATCGGTGGAACAACAGAATACGCTACTCTCTGTATCTAGGGACTGTCCGCAACAGGAGAACGCAGCGGCGGCGGCGGCGGAAGCGGAAGAAAGTGCGTGGCGAGGGCGGCGGAGGCGGCGCCACGCGGCGGCGCGCAACCAGGCCTCGAGGCTGCAACTGGGGGCGGCGAGCGGGCGAGGACCGGCGGCGCGAGTCCGGCTCACGTGCGTCTTTGCTTAGGGCTCCTTCCGACGCGCTCAGCAGCGCTTCCCAGTGGCGCCACTGATACTGAAGCATTTGGTTTACATCAGGGCTGTCCAAAGTAGAAGGGCTTATGGGCCACATATCAAGTTACAGTTAAGCCGCGGGGCCGCATCGTAATGTAAGATGGTTTTTACCCTAACTACTGAGATTATACTGAAACAAATATACTATAGCAGATATGACTTTTATTCAACATCCTCAATGATTAATGTACACGCAACGAGAAAATTAATGTATCATTAAATAAAAATAAGAAGAATTGTGCAATTGCATTGTATTTAGTTGGTATTATAAATTTTTCAAAGCAGTCGCAGGCCGCACAAAAAGATCCAGCGGGCCGCATGCGGCTCGTGGGCCGCCAGTTGGAAAGCCCTGGTTTCAATGGAGGTCTTCACACGAGTGTCCGAGTCGCGCTGCAGTGGCGATCGGTGGCGAACTCTCGCGACGAGAAGTTCCGCTGGGACACCGCTTCCCTCGCCGCGCCGCACCGCGCCACCGCGCACAGAGCTTTCGTTCTGTTCCGTTTTGGCGATGATGTCGGCGCAAGCAGCACGGCTGCAAGCAAGGGGAGAGCGGATCAGCCGGAACGCAGATTAACCTAGGGCAGATTAATGACGTTCTGCTGTACTACAGGAGAGATCTTTTACATGTCTTCGAAAATCCAGTGATTTTTTAAAAAATTGAAATAGGTGGATCTAAACATTGTATTAATCTTCTTTACGCTTAGCGTTTCAGATTCACGGCAGGTCAGGGGGCGATGTGGCAATGTTCACTAGGAAGGGGGAAATTGGTGCTGTGGCAAAGGAGACTCCAAGTGAATACAGTACGAACAGTATCCTGAACCAAGCCAACGCTTGGAGTTGGAGTGTGAAACAATTACAAGGGAAATATTTCAAATTCTTGGCAGGGCGACAATCATTGTCCCTGACGACCCTGACATAGGAGTCAAAGCTTTCATGCTAAGAAAGTATTCGAACACAGCAAAATTATGGTAGAAAAATCTA
The DNA here is from genome assembly GCA_031308135.1 of Acheta domesticus. Taxonomy (NCBI): domain Eukaryota; kingdom Metazoa; phylum Arthropoda; class Insecta; order Orthoptera; family Gryllidae; genus Acheta; species Acheta domesticus. Next base: position 201,476,707 of record JAHLJT010004567.1, on the reverse strand, counting down.
TGTGATGATAGAAGATATAGCAAATAGAATCAAAAGATGTGCTGTTACGAAAGGACGCTTGAGAATACAGAATGAATAGGACGAAATTGTTCAAGTCGAGAAAGGAGAATAAAAAAAGGAAGTACGAACTAAAAGTAAATCATGAAAGTAATCGTATAAATAATACATTTTAAAACACCTTTCCTGTAATTAGAGATTTAAGATTGGCCTCTATGCAGAACAACTATCAATATTCAGGGAATAACTCATAGATATAACCTCATTCACAATTAGGTAACAAATGGAATCTTTTTTACCTCTACACTAGGGATGCAACATCGATGTCGGTTTTTCTTAACATCAATGTTTTAGGCTCCATCTTTGTTAATACAAAACCCTCATAATCAACATTTGTAAAAGTTAAAACATGAAATTTATAGTACCATTGTCAGTTCATGTGTTCGATGCAAACGAACATTGTTTGTACTTCATCGAGCACACACTCTCTCGCCTGACATGACCACAATTCCTTTGTATTTACTATTTACTATTAACTTTGTTTTCACTTAAATCTTAATTATACTCGTAAATTAATAAACTAGCTCATTCCTAAATTAAAATGATGCATTATTAACATCCGTGTTTTGATTTTCAACATCGATGTTTGGAAACATCAATGTTTAGTTATCGATATCTCATCAGTTGTTTTGATTTCTGGGTTTGAATGTTGCAACAATTTGACGGCCGTTATGGCCGTTATTACTACGTTGCTACCGACAATTAAATAAATATTAAATATAATATAACCTACTACAGCGCTACTATGCTGCCCTATGGGTCGACATCCCGCTATGGGCCATAGTCGACCAGCGGTGGCCCAGCCTCTCGGCCGTGGGATAAGGGGTTGCTGTGGTTAGCACGAACCCTTTACCATATATTACTGTGGAACCCTTTACCGTATATTCTGGTCTTCTTCACCTTAGGGTGGGCTTTCTCATCGTCACAAGGTTATAATTTACTACGGCTGGGAATCGAACCCGGGTTTGCGTCGTGGAAAGCGAGCACGCTAACCAACGAGCCACCCAAGAGGGCATAAACCTTCTACAGTATAAATCGCAAATATAGAGTGAATGTGCCCTACCAAAATGCTCTTCATGTATGTATGTATGTATGTATGTATGTATGTGCTTGGCGCGACAGCCTGTGAACGGGCTCAGGCCTACCGGCGACGTCCCTGCCTTGCGTCCATGGTTTGAGGGGATACGTGTGGTTAGCATGGAGACATCCTCGCGCCGCATTCCGGTCTTCTCAACCTGAGAATCTTCTCATCGTCACACAGCAACACATACTGGGACATTGCAAGGAAAACGCGCACTGTAGTCTTGCCTCGACCGAGAATCGAACCCGGGGCCGCGTTGTGGAAAGCGAGCACCCTGACCAAGAGCTCGCCGCGAGGCAACATCCTCTTCATATTACTTCATTATACAACGCACGGGATCTCTTTCCACGGCCAGCGGGGCGCGCTCTGGACCCGAACCGCGCGGCGCGGCGCGGCGCAGTGGCTCGCGTCGGCCAACGACGCGTCCGCGAGCGCCGTGCTGCACGCGTGGACACGCATCACGCGCCCCCGGCCGCGGAAGGCGCCGCCTTCGCTCGCCATTATTCATCGCGCCTCCGTGCGCTTCCGCCTTCGCGGCTTTTCGGCCGTTCCTCCCTCGCGCACGTTGGTGGACCGCGAATGGGCCGAAAGGCGCCATTTCAAGAAGAAAAACGAAACAAAAAACTAGCGCTAAAATAGCACGTTCTTTCTCGTCCTATTTTCACGCAAAATTACGCGAAAAGTACGCAAATTTGCGAAAAATTGTACACGACCTTATTTCAAAATCTATCTTTAAGGAACAGATTAAATTCAGGGGAAAATCTCTATCTTTAATATTTTAGTTGTAGGACTGTCTGTCGTGTCTTTTCAACTATTCGGTCTTTGCTAGAATTGGACAAGCTGAGACGATATGATCAATGGTTTCTACTCGTTCCTGGCAAATGCGGCATTTATCGTCTGGGGAAATTTTCAGAACCGCTTTATCATAATGTCGTGTTCTCAAGGCTTGATCTTGGGCAGCTATTATGACTGCTTCCTATCCTGGCTTCATTCTTTCTCTTTTAAGCGACATAAATTATTGCTCTGAACCTTGTCCAGTCTCTTTAAGAACTGGTTATTATCATTATTATTATTATTATTATTATTATACACATTTTTGGTGTCATTTCGGCTCACTGCGCGCCGCTAGTGTAGCAACTGTGCGCCGCAGAATCAATCCTTCCCCTCCCCCAGCCACGCCCACCGTCCCCACTTGCAGCCCGCGGCGCACAAAGAGTTTGATTTATTAATGAAATAATTCCAAGAAGATAAAGAGGTCTTTTTATTTCTCCCCCGCAACGGTTCCCCTTTTCCGCCCGCATACGCCCCACCAAAAAGAGGGAAAGATGTGGCTTTTCTTCGAAGAAAAGGGACGGTTTCTTTTTGGTTTCCGCTGCAGCTTCTTTTTTTTCTTCTTCTACGGATTCCCGCGGAAAGGGAATACTAATTACATGTGAACCTGGCACTGCCGCGCGCGGCTTACAGGAAGTTAAATGCATTGCGTGAAAGACGTCATGAGCCATCTCCTGGTGGCTAACGAGGGGAGGAAGCCCACAGACTGTTTTAGCGTGTCCGGGAGGAAAGACAAGTTACAGTATTTTTATACTAGGGGAGACGGTCTTATACTCTACTTCATACATCTACGAAGGAGATACTTTTCAAAGGAAAGCGATGAATTTAGGCGGCTATGCAGGTTGGAGAACTTCTTTTAAATGAGAGTCTAGACACGAAACACGAATTACTGTATTGTGTTATCTATGTTCGTGAAAACTAAGTGAAGGACAGTATCACTTTATAGCTAGGAGTACGAATGATCATTTACGTACAAAGGCGAATAGTTCACCAACTCTTGAGAGGCGCATATGTGCACAGTAGCGAGTAAGAGAAGGAAATTAAAAGTAGGAGGAAGAGAAGAAGAAGACGAAGAAGGAGGAGGAAAAGAAAAAGAAGATGAAAAGAAAGACGAAATCCAATGACGGTTTTAACGTGCCTGGAAAAGCAGACCACTCGTAATGTATTTTGGAGAGAGATTTTCCAACCAACATGATTATTAGACATTTAGACATAAAACGCAAATTACTGCACTAATACCTCACAGAAAAATCCCAAAAATCCAAGAAAATAGTATTTTTGTCAATTAGTTGAATCGCAAGTTCATTTACAAACAAGGCGAATACCGTTCAACTATCAACTATACAAGACGGTTTCGTGTGGTTAAATGAGTTTCAGAAATAATGTTAAGCATATAAATGAAAGAGCGATACCCCACAAGAAGCACAGTAACTTGCCAGAAAGCACAACATGGGAAGCAGAACACTCCGAGTGGAGATTCCTATATCTCGCTCCAATGGGAACAAACTTTAAATTAGATCCGTCTTGAAAGTACTTCCCCTCAAGAACAATGTTGCGGGAGGAAGAAGGAGTAACAGCCTAAAACACAACGAAAAATCCCAGACTGAAAACCGAAATCCGCAGGAGGATATGTGAAACAATTTCCAAGATACACAGTCGAGTGGAGAAGTTTCCTCGCAGAGAAGTTAGGATCTGTGACGGCCCCATCCCGTGCCTCGCGACTCGCAAGGCTGAGTGAACCTTGACAGGGGGAGGGGGTAGAGATATACTAAGAATGTTCCCTTTAAGATGATCCTCTTAGCGGTAGGTAGCCCCTAGAGATATGCATTACACTCCATTACTATCACCAGAGTTCTCTTAATTTCAGATTCATGCTCACTTTAGCTGATGAGTGGGGCTCCAACTTTTGGGTGCTGTAAGACTGAAAAATATTAGTTCTTTATATGCTTGAAAAGCGAAAAATGTGTGTTAAAACGACAAAAATATTATTTATTGTCTACATGAAAACCATTAATTAAGATCGAGAGAAGTCTTTAAGTAAAACGTGACATCATTCTCTTTATCACACTGCACATTTCAGGTGTGCAATCTGAGTATATTTGGAATCTACTTGTGATACGTTATCGCTCGGAGTGTCATTGTCTGAATCGTCAGTAGGATCACCTTTTGATAGGTCCTGAACCAGACTCACCCCACTGAATCAGGGAAATCTCACTGTAACATGAGAAATGTGACCAACCAATTCCAACCAATGAATTCCAAACATGTCACGTCTTTCATCATATAACCAAAAACTCTAAAATATTACTTGAGAATACTCAAAATATTCCTTTATCACATAAAATTTAGCGAAATGTAGTATGTAATTAGTACAATTGTTTCAACGAAAGGTTTTATTGTTATGCAACTTAATGAAAATATTTATTTTAATGTGACATGCAGTTCCGTATTTGGAAACTATGGGTCGTGACTTGAATTTCCACTAAACAGTCAACTCTCAAGATTAAGGGGGGAGGTATGTATTTACCTGAAAGTCCAAGCCCTAGTGATGAGACTTCTACAAGGGGAAATATTTGATGAAATAGGTTTTTCTATCAAAAAGAAAATGCATTTTTTAAAAGAAAAAAGTAAAAACAATCTTAAGTTCTTTAATAACAACTTTCAGTTTCATATATAGGAAAACATTATTCTAAGTGGAATTGAACAGCCAATTTCTGCAAAAAATTGAAGATGAATACTCGAAATCCATTACTTGAAGTTCCCAATTCTTAGACGTGTCCTAAAGGTTACTAAATGCTCAAATACAAGATATGTACGCAATATTTATATTTTGTCTGATTTTTATTAACGGCGAAATATCTAGAAACAGTTAGTCCACTGTAGAAATAACACAAACTAGTCATAATATATGACCTGTTTCTGCTGAAGTAGTTTTAGATACAGAATGGGCCCGTAAAAATTGTTGGGCGTCATCCCTAACGAAAATAAAATACAATTTAAATATCATTTAATATTTTCACTTATTAAATACATGAACTATATTTTTGTTTCATAGAATATTTTAAACAAATCGGTTAGTTAAACTTATCATTAAAATAACAAATCTCTAAAAAGTGTAAATGACTAAGCAATTTTAGAAGTGCAACGATATTTAGGCACAGTAAGAATGTGTTTTAACAAACAATGCAGCTATGCATCAGATCCGTTTGCGGGCGAGAAAATCTTAAGGATCTCTGTATGCCTAAAACTGAAAAGCTAATTTCCAAATTGAGGTATCACTATAAATCACAATTTCTCAGGAAAGAAAAGTATTCACTCTCTGCCTTAGAGTTCCCGTTAGGACACAACGGTTTGGGGTTACTATTTAATATAGGAGAAACGCAATTTCTGAACTAAACTTGGCAGTTCTGACTAAGTTTCGCAGTTTGTTGAGCAAGCTTTAAGAATATATTATTACATAAAAGAAGGAAACAAAAGAAAATGGAGGTACCCGACTTCGAAAATATACATGTTAAAGTAGGGTACAATGTGATGTCTTTAACGTGTAAACTGTTATCGTATAGGCATTCCGAGTCACCCACACAAAATACATACGAGGCCCAACTGAAGAGTTCTGCCCGTGGATCCCCAGCGAGGAGGCAGACCGCCGTGCGGCGAAGGGGCGCAAGCAGGCTCGGCCCGCGAACGGACTCCGCCGCCCAATGGGAGATGATCGCCGAAGTATTGACTCCAAATCCGATTTCAAAACGCACCCTCCCCGCTCGCCGCGAGATTCGATAAAGCCTCCGCGGGGCCGCGCGGCGCGGGCGGAGAAAAAGGGGCTAAAGGTGGCCTAAATTCGGAGGGGCCTTGGTGGACTCCACCCGTATTGGGCCGCAGCCCGATCACAAAGGTGTCGATCATTAGATATCTGTAGCAGAGCCCCCCACAAAGAAAACCGCATTCCTTTGTGCCTCTATCGGCGTAACACGGAATGCAAACAATGAACGGACCCCTCCCCCCCACCTTTCTCTCGTGTTGACATTACAATCACCGCCCCCAGCTCGTGGCTCTGGAAACATCCTCCCGGTGTGTGGATAAAAAAAAAGAGAGCGCGCTCCTTCCCAACACACGGGGAGGGGAGGGTGTGGGCGAAACAAAAGCGGTCCGTAAAAGGGTGTACTTTTAAAATATTGACAACGGTTCGCATGAGGGGAAATGGAATTAATTCGTTATAAAGAACAGGCGCCTGGAACAAACGCCAAACGGAGCGCGACAATCGGGAATCGCCGACGCCCATTGTTCGCGTGTTATCGAGGGGCTTCCCCGGAAGCTCGGATACACAGGGGTGCCAACAAATTCCCGGTAGGGGCGGAGCGACAGAAAGCGAAGCGTGATGGGGAGCTGTGATTTTGTATTTTCTGATGATTTGTACTGGGCGGGTTTATCCTGAAGCGGGTTGCTAGTCATTCAAAGGCATCGAAAAGCTACAGTCATGATTTGGAAAAGAAGTTTGAAAGATTCGCAATCACTAGGATATCAATTCTACCGGTTAACATTTTCTTATTATCTTTTCAGAATTTTTAAATTAAAGGATTCGTGAAAAAAACAGAAAAGCAAGAAATGGAAAAGCATTAAGGACTTCAATCGGAATCCCTAATTTTATATTTATGTAGTGTTTTGTATTGCGATTCGTATGAATGCCATGTATTGCGATTCGAATGAAAATGCATCTGTATTTCAGGCCATATAGAATAATACACATTTCCCACAGAAAACCACTCCGCTGACTAACAATATTTCCTATAGTGTTCAATTTTATTTTAGGTTTCTGTCCCTATGTTTCGGTAGAATAGCAGTATTCATTCGATATTCTCCATTAACAAAAGAAAATAGTGAATGTGTAATGTGCTACGTCTTTCTGGACGACTATAAATTACGAATAGCCTATTTTCTCTTCTTAAAAAGTATTTTACTTCTCACGACTGCTTTTTACCTGTTAGAGTTTTGCTGGAAATGCAGCAATGGAAATGTATCAGACGTGAATGCTCAGAGTCAATAAGTTCGAATTGTGGGGGGAAGGCTTTAGAATGGACTTAAACGCTTTCGCATTCGCTATAATACGTCTGTAATTTGTTTTATATTAATATTGTAAATTACTCACTAAATTAAAACACATAACCGTTTAATTTAGCTCTGAAATGTATTTCACGCCATTGTCCTGACTTTATAAAACGGGGTATATGTAAAATGAAAACACATTGACTGCCAGGAGGGTCATGGGTAGGCCTCACGCGGTTTCGCAATGGCGCCATGAGGCCCACTGGTGGGTCCCAGCAATACTCCCGGTGAGGGCCATGAGGGTCACGGGTGGGTCTCACGCTGGTGTTTATTTCAAGGTCTGTATCTTCCCGGCGGAATTTCAAATTGATTTAGTTTCAACTTTCTCTAACTGAGCGAAGATATATTATAGAAATATATTATAGTAATATATTATAGAAAGCTCTTTGCGTTCTAAATTACCGAGCAGCGAGTGTATTTTATAGAATATTCCATATATTTTGTTTTGCGTTTTTTTTCCTCAATACAGTTCCTTTTTTTTACAAAAATACACTTAATATTTGTGTATTTGTTTTCCTTTGAAACATCCTGAAAATCAATGAATTTGATTAGGTACTTACTCTTTCTAAAATTGTAGCCCACTGGTGACTCTCATGGAAATATGTACGTGCGGGGCCATGAGGGTCACCGGCGTCCCTCGTAAGTGAATCACATATGTGACATTTAATTTAATTTTTAAAACTATTTTTAGGAACATCTGAAAATGATTTCACCAATAAAGTAAAATAATGGAGTGGCCCCCGGTGACCATATTCTTCTTTAGCATTTGGCCCCTAGATATTACCCTTCATTGTTCCTTTGGCAGTCAGTGGGTTAATATCCTAAATATTAGCGTTAGATAGCAATGGTAAGTGGAACGCAAACTTGTGGTGGAAGTATCCGAACACTGTGTAGAAAATTCTCGTAAGCAATATAAATTGGCCACCCCGTCAGGCACCTCCTGAGAAGCGGATTGCGGACAGCTCCCAAGCCCCCAGCACTACCACCTGCGGCCACCCCGCCCCGCCCCGCCCCGCCCCGCCCTGCCCCGCCCTGCCCCGCCCCGCCCCGCCCTGCCCCGCCCCGCCCCGCCCTGCCCCGCCCTCCCCGCCCTCCCCGCCCTGCACCGTCCTCCCCGCCCTGCCCCGCCCTGCCCCGCCCCGCCCTCCCCGCCCTCCCCGCCCTCCCCGCCCTCCCCGCCCTGCACCGCCCTCCCCGCCCTGCTCCGCCCTCCCCGCCCTGCACCGCCCTCCCCGCCCTGCACCGCCCTCCCCGCCCTGCTCCGCCGCGCCGAGCCGTGCCGCGCCCTGCCCCGCCCTGCCCCGCCCTGCCCCGCCGCGCCGCGCCGGTTACAGCACAACACACGATTTGCGACTGTCGCCTACCTCACACGCCGGGCGCGCGCACCCACGCACGTTTCACCGACAGTGCGAACCTCGCGGTGCGCGAAATACGGCACTTTTTTGTTTTTCCGTTTGGCCCAGTTACTCGCTTCGACGCCGCGGTGCCCCTCTCCCTACGTGGAACTCACTCGCATTCCAGCCGGTCGCGCTGGCGCCATTGCCCGCCTTTTGTCGGTTTGTTCACCGCAGCCTAGCTCCGTTCTCGACCCTAAATCCACTGACGCGGCTATGGGGGCGTCCTGGGATCCTGTCGCCCTAAAACACACCACTACCAGCAGCAGCAGCAACAAACGGTTGACGCACGGGAGTGAACGAGTTGCAAGTTGCGACGGATATTTATTTTATTAGAAAAATAAAAGAATTGCGACGGATGAGGCTGTGGGTGAACAAGTTTTAGGTTTTCCTGGCTCTTGTTTTACGAAAAATAAATAAACGACCAGCGTGGTTTCGTCGATTTGTTTGTCCTTCTGTTGCTGTCGTAACGTTTTTTTCTTCTTCGTGTTTTAAGAGCGATCTGCCTCGCTGCAGCGTAAACTCTGGTCATTCGGAGGCGTTTTCCCTCTTATTTATTTATTTTTATCTTTTATCTATTCTTCATTTTTTATTTTTTATTTATTCTTTATTATTTTTATTTCACGTGACGATACTTCCATTTCATCTGGGTCCAAAACATGTTATTTCAGTAACATTGCCGGTACTCAAGGAAATTCCAACAAATCGCACCACTCTAAAAAATTGGAAAAATAACAAAAAAAACAACGAAAAATTCAAATTGTTCATCCTTCTACCTCTACTATTGATGTTTTTCATACCTTCTTTTTTATTCATTGAGAGGTGTCATGCTTCACACCGAATTCGACACTGACGCAACTCTGGGCAATCGGAGTTTTAAGTATTTATTTGTATTTTTGTTCTGCCGGACACAGGCTTCACAATCCCTTTAAAAGCAGCCTTCACAAGCGGACTGCTACCTGGGAGACAGTTCGCTAGAGAGCGAATGACGACGTGTCAAGTGTAGCGGAAGGTGCGAAAGATTTTTGTGCAGTACGGAGAGGACGGAAGATGGCGGATGGCGACCATGGAAAACTCTTGCCGCGGAGAAGACAAATCGCCATGTAACCTCACTTATCGTAAAATAATTTCTAACTTGCTCGATGAAAAAGCTTCTCTCTTAGAGCTAGCATTTTGTGAAGCTGTGGCTTGGCGCAAGAAGAGCCAATGTCAATGTTTGGTTGGTTGGGTGGTTTGGGTGGTTTCCTTACACCATCGTAATGACAAAACAATTGCAGGCAAATGTAAAGATTGATAGTGAAATCAAAGTATAAGACTTTTGACCTTTCTTGCACTGACAGTAAGGCTTTTCTTGCACTGACCGAACGGGTTCTCAAGCACACTTTGGCCATACGAATCGAAAATTACTAAAAACTGACATTGGCTTCTTCTTTTACCGCCTTCATATACATTTTGCAGCTTGTATTTATTTATTTATTTATTTATTTATTTAGTCAAAAAACAGTAAAAACTGTAATCACTAGTTGGAAAAACAAGAATATAATTGAATTAGCATATCAGGATCACATAACTTTAATTTTATTTTAAATGTTTGAAAACATTTTACGTGCTAATACCAACCAAACCACCCAACATTTTATGTTGCAGCATGCAGCATGTTTCAGCATTTTATTCTTTGCCGGCTTTTAAATATAAGATTACAATTTTGATATTTTCCGGAGATATTAATCTTCACCATTGTTCGTGTTTTTAATAATATTTTCTTATTCAGTAAATAATATGATATAAAAAACTTGTTATTTAATCAAGAATATACATTTGTGATTTGACGTTTTTCAACGTGACGTTTACCCGCATTTCCAGAAGAAATAACGGGGATATATGGGCGCTTTTGTAAAACGAGCTACTTCCGGATATACATTTTTCAGCGGTGCAATCAATGATCATTGTGTAATAGATGTAAACACTATTGCCTATGCCATTGGAACAGTACGAATTTGCAATTTTTCTGTTACTGAATTCAATACTGTAAAGAACCCACCTCAAAATTAGCTATTATTTTTGACATGATTTTGCGTCAACCAGGGGATATCAAACTATCAAGGGGAGAGGGGAAACTCCCCCACCCCGCCTGCAATTCGCACCCTCGCCACTGGGCTGCCAGCGACCCTGGTCGCCCGCATCGCGCCCGCGCGTTCGGCGGGTTCCTCTGCTCCGCGGGCCGCTCGCTCGGTCGGTCGCTCGGTTGGCGGCGGGCAGACACCGCGCCGCGCGGGATGGACGGCGAGCGTTTGTCGAGGGGGCGACGGCAAACAGCGCACAGGATCGATTCCCGCCCGCACCCGCCCCCGCCCCGCCCCCACTCACTCACTCACTCACTCCACGCCTTCTTCCACGCACGTTCTCTCGCAGCGAGTTTTGTACGCGTGGCCACGGCGCTGCTTCGGTCTTTCGGTTTCATTGTTCGTGATTCCGGGCGCGTCAACTACAGAGGCCGTTAGTCCCGTAAGTGTAGTTCGTGTCCTTTCATCGGGAGATGGCGGTGATCTTCTCCCCGTTGGATGGCGAGATCCGGCGCCGACCTACGACTAGCGGGGATTTCCCCTCAACCAGGTATCTCCCACCAGCGGGGCGCAGCCCCAGCCGGGACAAGCTCTGAGCTCTCGACCGGTCTGCCGGCATACGTAGTAATGTAATGATTGTAAGTGTAAGTGTGCGTAAGTAAGGGGTGAGGATAGGACAAGGAAGAGGTAGAAAAGATAGCATGCGGTCCGTGGCACGTATGTTAGGGTACTGCTCCAGTATTCACCTGGTGCTGATCGGAGAAACCACGGAAAACTACCGATCAGAGCAACCGGCCGTTAGAATTCTCCTCCAGACAGCGACTGAATTCGATCGAAATTTCTGCCGTCGTCGGGACTTGAACCTAGGACCTCCCGGTTAGAGGACTGCAGTGACATCAGTTGATGCACTGAGCCATCTCTTCCGGTCGGTCTTTCGGGTTATGATTGCATTCTCTACTTGCCCCGCGACCATTCTTGGAATACGCCGCCTTCATCATAGTTTTATCTCTTCATTGTACCGTCCCAGTTTCTTATATTCATTGTCACATCCAAGGATGTAGCATGCACTACTCTTATGGGTTTAATGACCGTAGTAGCTGGGGCACCAGCAAGACGTAAATCAGGGGTGCCAAGGTCATCTCCTGGTGGCCGTGGCACGCGTCGTGGCACCGTAGCAAGCCATGAGCTTCTCTGTGCAACTAGCGTCGGGAAAGGGAACTATCAGTAACCCCGCCATTTTACAATAGGGATAGTGCTGTCTCTGGTGGCGGGGTGATGAACTGCGTGGAGAGGCAATTTCGTCGTGGCACTCGTGCCACGGACTCCTGCGCGTGGCATCGACCTTGACAACACTGTTCTAAATAGCCAAACAATCCATCTCGTGCCCTTCTCCCGCTATCCTTCACATCTTTTCAATTTTCGATCTAGACTCTTATGTTACGTCGCATTCATCCGTCACTGATCCTCCATCCTCCACATCTGCGCTCCGTGTCTGCGCCTTCCGGCCCCTCCCTCGCCCACGCGCTGGCCCGGAATTTCGCTTGCACCCGCGCGCGCTCTTTAATTAACTTTTTTAGTTCCAGCTGTATTGACTGACCGCCAAAAAAGTGCCCTTCTGCGGGCCGCGATCCGTGTTAGAGGAGAGCCCGGCCAGGGCTTTGATACGCGCCGAAAGAGAACGCGCACTGGAACTATGGTTCTAGTTATGCATCACTCCGTTGCACACATATGAATCGTAAATAAAGCAAATGGAACGCCGAGAACAAAGAGCAGGCGAATGAATCTGCGTTGGGGTTGTGAGAACGAAATGAACATACACGTCAAGGCTAACATCCGGAGGGCGTTTCCGTGTGTAGTAGTTGGGAGTGTGGGCCTAGACCAGGAGGTCCTATGGTTTCAGCTTCAAAGGCAGGGAATTTACAGTTCCGTTGAAATAGCTGGGTCGAAAATGCCAGTCTGATGAGAGTTCGAGAGACCGAATGCTCTGATTAATCGTTTTTGTGTCTTGTTTCGTCGATCTCAGGTTCACTACCTTAAACAACCTACGCGAGCTATATTTGGCCTTTCTTTGCCCACACTTTCGTCACTCCTCTCCTTAGGGCTGAGCAAAGGGCTGATCGCCGGAGACTCCGGTCATATAGCGAAAATACGGACGAACGAAAAAGACTCGAACAGGGTTGCAGTGGCGTAGGAAGAATAAGACGCAAGCGCACCAAATAATATTTGTGAGCTCCTTGTATTGCTATTTCTGTAATTGTGTTTTGACCCAATCTAATTATAATGAACACGGAATAGATTGGCGAAAGGTTGACAGCTACAATTAATAATTCAAGTTCAAGAATCATTCGGATTTAATTTCAACGAGTCAACAAACAATTCAGAAGTAGTAAATCGAGAGCATCGAAAGCTCCGCAAGTGACAGTAATATGTTATATATTCTGTTATTGTGCTCAAAATTTTACAAAGAAATACTGAATGCTCATTTTAGCTGATCATGGTTTCCTCACGTGTTGAAACCTGAACAATACTGAAGCACAACCATTCTTGAAAGTCAGACTTCTCAATCTCAAAAGCGAAAGTGTTAAAAATTACGGTTAATTTAGCAAAATATTTTTAGTTAAAGAACCCCCATGGTAAAATTTCGCAAAAATGCTTGAACAGAAACTGGACTATCTCATTTACAAGCGAACACTCTAACAGCTCTACTACTACTACTACTACCCACCAAGTTCATAGCTTTGGAGATTTATCTCGTTCCTCAAATTTTAGAATACATATGTACAAATAGAAATAATAAGTAAGAATCGCTTTGAATTATGGAAGTCTTTAATTCTTGAACAATTCATTTAATCAGAATTTAATTTTTCACATAACATTTCAGGTTACTCACTCAAAAGCAGTTTCCAAAGAAATTTATTGAATTACAAATGTTATTGAGTAGTTACCCGCAGAGTAGATTATGAATGAAATATAGGATTTAATAATGACCAGTATTAACAATATTTTACTGCGATTTACTAAACAAATTTAGTGCATTTCATGCACACTATTCGTCAAAACTATCTTGAAATAATAATAATAATAATAATAATAATAATAATAATAATAACGAAAATATCAAGCAATTTAAACTGGAGTAATATTAATCTGTATTCATCAATTTTCATTATTTCTGAAGATGTAATTCACGAAATGTAGATGTTAATGTTCATGTTCCATGGAAGGAGTAAACAAAACAATTTAGTCAGGAATGCGATGAATACAAGTATCAGAGAAAATCCGAAACTAGCTGTTATCTCCATACGCAGTCACAAATATAATAATGCCCGGCTTAAATTGTCGAATGAAACATTTTGTCAATACCCTACACATTTCATCTCGGCGGCTATTTAATGTCAGAATAATGTAGGAATTCAAAATAATAACCATGACCGTTAGCAATAATTGTCCTTTATACGCGTGGCCTAACAAGCAAACACATGAAACAACAAAACGCGGCGTGTTTTACTTTCGGTTCTAGCGCTAAAGGTCAGCAGATACTGTGCCTTTCACCGTTCAGAGCTGACATACTGTTCTTTCCAAACGACAGCTGAACTGTTCATGGCCAGAACGCACATAAGGTGGAGTTTGTTTGTGGTAAACCACTAAGTACTGTATCAAATTCATTATTCAACATAAATAATTAAAATGGATAATTATACAGGAAGGATTGTTTGCATTATAATTGATACAACCAGGGTAGTTCTAGAAACAAGTGCGTACCACTTATGCTTTCTTATTGACGTTTCTACTCTTAGTTGGACCTACATATATTTTTATTAGAATTGTAGGATTAAAATTTGTTGCTTCAGATGTGGACGTGTAACTAAGCACTAGAAAAATCCACTTTTCCACCATTCTTTTGATTGAGGTGCCTGCCTGTTACAGATTAGGGAACAGTGAGTTACGTAACAAGTGCGCGAAACAGGTGATTTGGGAGCGAGTCGCCCAAGCCAACGCGAGAGGATGATTGAATATCATCCCAGTAATATATTTGATTTCATTTACTTGGTCAAAAAACAGTAAAAACTGTATAGTGACGTATGGGGGAGAAGATTATTTGCGACCTTTTTCTAGAGGTCCTATAATTCCCTTCCCAACATTTTAACTTATAAATACGAACAGTTGAAAGACGAATAAAAGATGTAAAACAAATAACAATAAAAAAAACGCGAGATAATCAACATTTGAAAAACTAGACATTTTCGTTCCTGAGTTATAGAAAACATATTTGCAATGGTAACGAACTGTAGATTTGATTTTTCTGCATTGCTAACAAAAGAGTAACTCACCCTCAGCTCTACTCCTACCACTACGAGCAAAAGGAGAGCTCAACAAAACGTGTGCATAGTGAAGCTACATTTAGGCTTACATAGATATCAAAAATCAACGTAGAAAATTCACGTACAAAACATTACATACACAACTTTTCACTACATTACGAACTTTATTACATAAAAAACGAAAATTAAAAATTGATTGAGAACTTTTATTACTTAAATCAATTATGAGGGAGAATTAAATGAGGGAGAATAGTTAGGTTGTTGAAGTGGAGTGTCGTGCAGTGTTTAGCAGAGAAATAAAGAAAGAAGTGTATTAAGTTTTTTTTATGTAAAGTGCAGTGTGGTCTTAATTGTACAAACATTCAGGGCGGAATTAGATTATAGAAGTTTTTTTCTATTAATGTAATTTAATGTTTTATGAATCAGTCATTTTGTATATTATTATTATTATTATTATGGTTGCATTATTACATTAATAATTATTATTATATAATATTATATTATATTAGTTATATTACCTTATTTAGGTAACTAGCTGCCGCCGGGTTATACCCAACTGCAGTTTAAATAAATTGATCTTATCTTATCTATTAGGTCATCTCTAACATAAGCATGCCAATTTGGTGTAATTTATAACCTGCACGCACAAATAAAAATCAAATACATTTCAAAACGAATTGTTCGAAAATTATTAAAAGCAAAATGGGTTATTTCCAATAAACAAAAGTAGACCCAAATAAAACATATATAAACAAACTAACTACTAAATTTATAACATTTTGTTATATTCTCCAGCATAAAAATTTATCATAGGATTAAATTATAATTTACATCGAATCAAATCTCGATTTTCAACAGATATATTTCATCCTCTATAAATTAATACAATCACTTTTTATAACCTACTAAATTATACCTTATCACAATAAACTTAAAGTTGAACATTAGTTTAAAAAAATAACATTTCCAATTCAAAAATACAAACACATTTATTTGCTATGTGAATCAAAATAGTTCAAAATACATGTAACTTTTATTATGCATATGAAGCGGCTGGCAACGTTCAAAAATATGTGTGTATGTATATATTAATTCCAACCCCTGAAATATTGCATTACGACTCATCCATAAGAAATACAATTAGTTAAACAAGATTTATCCCCTTTTTCGTTACCAGGACCCGACGGCGACATTTTTTGTCGAAAATTCCCTTTTGTTCCCGCAGCATATACTCTTTCTCTATAATGCGTAAGCAGTAGCGAGAAAGTAAATATTATTATTTTTAACACGCCGTGTGTGGAAGATCTTTTGCACCCAATTCTCAATGTTTCGTGCATATTTCTCACATTTTTAGAAGTAAATGGCTGTTTCACAACGGAAAACGAGCCGGGAAAACCATGTCTTGGGCACGGCATGTCAAAAAATAAATACTTGTTACGAAAAGTGCGTGTTTCTTTTTTTTATTCATGCCACAAATGGATGCTAACTAGTACTTTTGCGAAACGAGAAGAGAAAAATATTGTTTTCACTTATTTTTTATTAAAACACTAAATTTATTTTAATTACTAGTGGCCTACAGCCGAAAAATTGCTGCTGTCGAGTGCTTGGAAAGAGGGAGTCTAGAGCAGCAAAACTTGTCTGTTCTGAAACGGCACACATGAATACTAAAGTTTCTTTCTTCCCTGTTGCGTGAATTAGCTGAATAGTACGCAGCACCTCATTGAGTATCGGAATAAGGTTCTAAAATTATTATGGATTAACGGAGAAATGACGGATCAACATAATCAAATATTTGATTACGATCAAATAATATTTTTCAGTCAAAATACGAAGTAGAATCTGTTACAATATTTTTATTTTTTCCAGATTTCTTGGGTATCTAACGAAACCATAGAAAACTATCACATGGTCTAAGGCTGCTTTTTCCGTCAATTTATAGATATATTCTACATTAGTAATTTAGATTATCAAAAAACGTTTTGCTGAAATTTCTTTTGAGAGTACATTACACGCATTAAAGCACAACGATTTATAATTTAAAGACCTTGAGGCAATAAGGTGCAATGCCATATTTCTGATGAAATTGAAATATTAGTGTATTTCGACGCCCCGTAGATGTATCTTGTTGTAGATGTTTTTATTTTAAAGATTCGCTGCAAGATGACCGGGATATTCGTAAATTAATGTTCTATATCCTTGTGTGTAGAATGCAATGCTTTAACCTTTACTCTCGGTTTGCTCAAAACTTAAGTATTGTGACAAAGTATGTTATTGTCCCGAGGCTTTCATTTATTAGACTGTATGCTTGAAATGACATACATTTTGAGATTCGGGTGAAACAAAAATGTAAGTTTATCCCTTCACATAAAGTAAACTACTCACCTTAATGGAAGTCTACGAACTCTTTGAAGTATACAACGAAAATATAGAGCCAGAAATGTAAAGGTAGCCATCATTTACCAGTCAACTTGCGTATGCTGAAGAAATGAGAAAAACGAAAATATTTCTAACGTTTTCGTATCATTTCGTTTTAACTTTTGGGCGAACATCCTGAGTCAGCGTGAAGATTGTAGATCTTGCAAGCAAGGAAATAACAACCCGTCTTCACGAAACGACAGCTATTAGTTGGTGACTCGTCGTCTGGGACGCGATACGCGGAAGAGAGACGGCACGCGAAGACGCGTCGGCCACGGAAGGCGGAGGACAAGTCGCTTAAGGGGCGGCCGCACGCGACCCCAAATTCCTGTTGCCGGTAGTGTCCCGAGCGCCGCGCTGGCCGGCGACGGTGGCGGAGGCGGCGGCGGACGCGGCGGTGGCGGAGGCTGAGGCGGAGGCGGGGGCGGAGGCGGAGGCGGCGGTGGCGGTGGCGGAGGCTGAGGTGAAGGTGGAGGCAAAGGCGGAGGCGTTGGCTGAGGCGGAGGCGTAAGCGGCGGTAGCGGAGGCGAAGGCGGAGGCTGAGGTGAAGGCGGAGGCGGCGGCGGAGTTGCGGTGGCGGTGGCGGAGGCGGTGGCGGCGGAGTCCGTGGCGGAGGTGGTGGAGAAGGCGAAGGCGGAGGCGGAGGCGGAGGCGGCGGCGGAGGCGGCGACGGAGGAGGAGGCGGAGGCGGAGGCGGAGGCGGAGGCGGAGGCGGTGGCGGCGGCGGCGGCGGAGGCGGAGACGGAGGCGGCAGCGGCGGCTGCGACAGCGGTTCCGGCGGCGGCGGTGACGACGGCGGCGGCAGCGGCCGTTCCGGGCGGCCCGGAAACGCGGCCAGGAGCGGACGGGGTCTATAAAGATCCGCGTGGGTGGCCTCGGCGGATGGGCGGGGGTGGCCAAAGAAGTGGCGTATACTGCTTTCATGCCCTGGGCTACCGCTGGTCTTAGAAATAATCTTTCACTATATAACTATACATACTCTTCGATTATGCAGTTTATCTACTTTGTACTATCTTTATTATACAATATTATTTATTATTTATATTGTACAATATTTATTATTTATATTATATAATATTATATGTTATTTTATAATTATATATTTATAATTATATAAAAATAATTATTATGTACTAATGTACATTATATTAATACATTGACGCACAGAGCTTGCCAGATGCGGCGGGTAGATCGGCGCCAGATCTCGCTATACAGCAGGGAAGATCAGAGCCTACTCCCGCAATAAAACATGCATGACACTTACGGGAAGAATGACCTAAGTAATTGAGGATCGCGGAACCACCAATCAATCCACTTCGTCGTCTTCTCCTCCTTTTCCTTGTTTCTCTTCTTCTCCTACATGAGTATTTAGTATTACCAGGATTGTCAACCACTAGTCCTACATGCAAGGTGCGTGTTATATCTCAGATGACGATGCACCTCCCCCACCGCGAAGTGAGTTCGGGCGTCGATCTCTTCGTCGGCTTGAAAGATTTTCCCTGTCAGGCAACAGCAGCAACCGAGTGCCATCCCCGCTGAGGCCAGCTCTGGACTTCCGACAACTGTGCAAGTCGAGCGTGCGGAGACATCATTTTGAACGACGGAAGTGCAGTTGCTCAGAGGAGGGCGATTATCATACTAAGGATACGGTCGTCAATCAAAATTTCAGACTTGAATACGTGAATGTGATGTTTCTGTTAGTGTCAAGCAGATTGCGAGCTCCTTTTCCGCGCACGGAAAAGTAAAAGCGGATTAAAACATTTTCCAAGAAGAGGGCGTATAAGCTTGTATTAAAACGGACAAATATTTTCTTAAAAAACAAATTTAAATAATATTTTTTAACTTATTAAATCAATCAAACATTATAACAAATTATTTTAAAATTTATTATTGGTTTGCAATTAAATCTAGGGGAAAGGCAAATGAACTCATGCATTGCACTAACCAAAAATGAGGAAGAAGAAAATGAGGAAAATAAATGAAAAATGAGGATATTGGTGCTGTTAAGAGCAGAATTAATAATAAGGATGTGAGCAGTTATTGCGAATCAAGTCAAAGCCAAAAACCTAAGAGAACAAAAATGATATGAAAATAATTAAATTTGTTCAAAGAATTGGTCGGCCCGACCGGGATTCGAACCCGGGCCTCCTGGTTTACGCCCAGCTGCTCTGACCACTAAGCTACCGAGTCAACCAACCCTTTGAACAGTTTTCACGAGCGCACTATCGCTCCTTATATGTATATATAATTGTCACCATTCCCGTCACCTTGTTGGAAGCTATACGCTCGGAGAATATGTTCCGCAGTCATATAGAACAAAAAAAGTTCTTTGAACAAATTTAATTATTAAAACGCATTGTTACTTGGTAACATGGTCACAATTTGGAGTTTATCAACATCCGATGGGTGTTGATTCTATATGACTGCGGAACATATTCTCCGAGCGTATGGCTTCCAACAAGGTGACGGGAATGGTGACAATTAGATATGAAAATAGACATAATAAAATTATTACAGTGTTGACGTACAGCAGAAAAAGTTTCACGTAGTTAAAAGCGATAACCTGTGAATGGAAAGCGGAATCAAATAAATAACTGCAACTCCGGAAGCAACAAAATAGGAGAGCCAGAGATTTATGAAAAAGAAGAAGGTAATGAAGCTGAAACGAGATACAATGAAGTAAAAGAAAATTATAAATGTTGAAAAATAATAATATGCTTCAAAAGAATTGGAGTAAAAATAAAGGCAATGACAATAGTTGTCAGAAAATATCTTACTTTTGGAGAGGGGCAAATTGTTCGCGATGACTTCTAAAGTCTGGTACTGGTCTTCCTTATACAGAATGTGTATAAGCTTCATGCATTCTGTGTATGTCCGTCCATCCGCCCGTCACATCCAGAATGACACATCGGTTTGTTCAATCGATATGTCATTCTTAATGATTCAGTATGCCGATGGGGAACTGACAATGTTTTCTATATCCAATATATTTAAAAAATAATATTTTATAAATAAAACAATACTTTTAAATTGTTTAATGAGTCAGAGAAGCCCCATGAAGCTACAAGACGCAGTAATAAAGTAGTAAATTCGGCGAAACTTAATAATAATAGTTTGAATTAATAAATGAAATCTTTTGAAATAAATAATATATACCGATTGATTATTAAACTATAAAAATTATAAAATTAAACCTACCAAATTTTCATGTTGTAAAGTACATTTTATTCAGTTTCAAAGCAACGTTCAGTCCACTATTTTATCCCCCATGATCAATGGAAACAGACAATTACAACCCAACCTCTGTCCAACAAACCACGATCGAGCCGAGATCTCAAACAGCTTTCTCTTCTTCGTACATAATGAACCATGAAACTTTGTTACGAGTACAATAGCACCGGCTTCGTAATGAAGGCAAAAGTTAAGCTCTAGAATTAAATAAAACTTTACCAGTTGCGTACAATTTCAACAACTACAAATTCCAAGGGTGTTCATTGAATTAGATATTAAATTAATAGGGGGTTACATTACACTCACCGCTACGCGGCTCATGAATTTATTGGTAAACTCAGAACCTCTCGTGGCATTAGAGCAGAGTGCATTAACTCAAAATTCGTATTTTTTTAGTTGTTCCATCATTGCAGCCCACGAGCGATATAATGTTTGTTTCTGAGTGTAATTTTTGTTGGCTGAGTTTTTTGGTAAACTGCTTTCACATATAAGGTATTAAAGGTCAGTTTTCTCACCAGAAAAGGTGAAAACGGCTCAGGAAGAATTGAGAAGAAATCTATTGATGGCTAATAACAGTGCTAAATATTTTTCTTTCAAAATTGACTAAACAAATAAATGTATACCGAATTTTTTCCGAATTGGTTACGGTCGTAACAACACGTATCTACAAATACACATCTATAAGTATTGTCACAACTCACATCTTAAATATTTCCAAATCTTTATAACTTTTCCGGTTTCTCGGCGATGAACTTTGCCTCATAAAAAAAAGCCGGCCCATTACACCATCTTATTACAAACTACTGTTTAGAAACCGGTCCGCCTGGAAGGATCTCAGCGAGGAGGTAACTTTTCCATTTTATACTTAACTTTCAGAGCTAGCGGCACATTCGACCGAGGAGAGCTAAGTACATCGCATCCACGCTTATTGACGGTAAGTAAGAAAATATTTCTAGTGATTCAAGGAAGACGTTTGCGAAAATTCAGCAATTTGTAAATCATTGTCTTAAAGGTGAAAATAACTTCGGTAACTTGCAAGGGCCCGGCCCTCAACTGTGCGTGGCGTCATATGCTAGTCGTGCTTCGATTTGAGGAATAGGCGTTTTTTTCTTTTAATGGTATCAGGGAACACGACGTAGATATTTAAATCAGTATGAGAATGCACGTGAATCCTCTCGGAATCTACCGTAAACAATGTAAGTATGGTTTACACGGCCATACCTGGTCACGTCAATGTCCTGAATGACAGAGACGCGATGCTAAATGCACGTGTCAATGAGGCAATGGCATAAAATCCAATTTCAATAATAAAATAGTGGAGCTACAGTACATACTTTCTCATTATCATATACTTTTCTCCTTTGCAAAAATTCAGAGATATCAACGAAAATGCGAAGCCTGCTTTGTTCTATCCGTGAAAAATATGAAGAAAAAAATTGGAATGGTTTATGAGAAAATAGTCTTTTTATAATTTGCATAGACGTCAAGCAGAAATTATGTGAAAACTACTAGTTTTTATAAAAATTGTATATGACCTATTTTAAAGAGTTGATTTTTAGAACTCATCTTATTTAATGCTAAAATCTCTATTTTCAATTTTGTAGGAAATATTAAAATTTTGCAATTTTCGACAATACGGTGTTTGCCGGAAATGACAGTTCGCCGGAAATGAGACTAGCGCCAATTGTTTACCGTCCTTTTATAAGGAGAGAACATTTAGAGAACACGATTTTGAGAAAAACTGTTTAAAAATTGCCTATATTCAGGACATATTACTCAGAAACAACTCATATTTTCAAAACATTGTATGTGAGGTTATTTCAAGATCTGTTTTAAAGAACAGATTTCATTAAGGAAAAATCTCAACGTTCAATATTTTAGTCGTAGTTTGACGCCGAAAAAAATGTGAAATTTTGCTATTTTCGAAAAACCAGGGATTTCAACGAAAATAACGCCTGCACAATATTTACGCCTAATTTTTGCTATCCGAGAACAAAGTTTAATCAAAAACTTTGGATCCATTTTTGAGAAAATTTTGAAAGCTCTGTTGAAGCTTTATGTAAAGTATTCTCAAAAATACGAATTTTGAGATAATGGAATCTCCAGATCTGCAAAGTTGACAAAAATTGGTACT
>JAHLJT010004567.1:201443334-201453079 GCA_031308135.1 Acheta domesticus | reverse complement strand
GAGGGGCGATGGGGGCGAGGGGGCGATGGGGGGCGATGGAGGGCGATGGGGGCGATGGGGGGCGATGGGGGGCGATGAGGGGCGATGGGGGGCGATGGTGGGCGATGGGGGGCGATGGAGGGCGATGGGGGGCGATGGGGGGCGATGAGGGGCGATGGGGGGCGATGGGGGGCGATGGGGGCGATGGGGGGCGATGGGTGGGCGATGGGGGCGATGGGGCGATGGGGGGCGATGGTGGGCGATGGGGGGCGATGGAGGGCGACTGGGGGCGATGGGGGCGATGGGGGCGATGGGGGCGATGAGGAGGCGATGGGGGGCGATGGGGGGCGATGGGGGCGATGGGGGGCGATGGGGGCGATGGGGGCGATGGGGGCGATGAGGGGGCGATGGGGGGGCGATGGGGGGCGATGGAGGGCGATGGGGGCGATGGGGGGGCGATGGGGGCGATGGGGGCGATGGGGGGCGATGGTGGGCGATGGAGGGCGATGGGGGCGATGGGGGCGATGGGGGCGATGGGGGCGATGGGAGCGATGGGGGGCGATGGGGAGGCGATGGGGGGCGATGGGGGCGATGGGGGGCGATGGGGGCGATGGGGGCGATGGGGGGCGATGGGGAGGCGATGGGGGCGATGGGGGGCGATGGGGGCGATGGGGGGCGATGGTGGGCGATGGGGGCGATGGGGGGCGATGGGGGGCGATGGGGGGCGATGGGGGGCGATGAGGGGCGATGGGGGCGATGGGGGCGATGGGGGGCGATGGTGGGCGATGGGGGCGATGGGGGGCGATGGGGGGCGATGGTGGGCGATGGGGGGCGATGGAGGGTGATGGGGGCGATGGTGGGCGATGGGGGGCGATGGAGGGTGATGGGGGCGATGGGGGCGATGGGGCGATGGGGGCGATGGGGGCGATGGGGGTCGATGGGGAGGCGATGGCGGGGACGATGGACGTTGGAGGGTGGGTTCAGGCGGTGGCGACGGTGCTCGCAAACCTCTCCGGGTGAGGGCGCCGCTCCCCCAGCCAGAGGGCCAGAGAGGCCCGCGACCTTTCCTTCCGCGGCCGCTCGCTCCAGATTCGGCGCGCGGATTTCACGCGGGCACTTTCCTAATTCCGCGGCGAGTGCCCCGCGTCGCGTCGTGTGGGCCCCTTCACTGCCGCGCCCCAGGGGCGGAAATGTCGCGTTCCGAAAACGCTTGCGGAGGAAGCGCGAGCACACAGACCAAATGTGTATCTACCAACCGGTTCCTTTAGTCTTGGCCGTTTCCCTCAACCCTCACTCCCGCTTTCCTTTCCCCCCTTGTCCCAGCTGCCGTCATTGTTATATTCCCGGCCATTGCCGCCGCCAGCGTCCCTGTCATCATCCCCGCCAGTGTCCCCGTCAGCGTCCCCGCCATCTTCCCCGCCAGCGTCCCCGCCACTGTCCCCGCCATCGTTCCACCATCGTTCCCGCCGTCCCCGCCATCGTCCCAGCCGGCGTCCTTGTCAGCATCCTCGCCATCTCCCCATGTCCCTTCCCTTTTCCCATCTCCCTCCGCCATCTTCCCCGCCACCGTCCCAGCTACGCCTCTATATCCCACACATCTTAATTCAATTTTTTTTTTCTTTTTCATTGCTTCAGTTACTGATCCATGTTCTTCTCGGTCATCCTCTATATCTTTTTCGATAGGCTATGCATTTCTTAATTATTTGTGGACGTGTTTTTCAGTCTTCTCGTATGCCCACACCAGCGTCGAAACGTCCCTTGCACACAATTTTGGACTATTGTGTTTCTTTCGAGAATACTTCGAGAATATTTCTTTCGAGTCAATATTTGAGGCGTTCGGGTGAATATAATGACGTATGACGATCACCATTAGTAAATTACGAGCATGTTACAGATGTTTTCACGAAATGAGCTGCACATGCTGTAATATAGGCCTACGAGAGAATTACGAGTTCCCATTCGGAGTCTGTTATTGAATCCACAAGGAATATAAAGGAAATTACCCCCGCTCATACATCACAGCTAATTATCTGCATTGTGCCTAAAATGTCAGACACCATTATTTCATCCAAATGCTTCATTTGACGGAGAACTTTCAAGACCAAGTGTTGGTGTTTTATGTAACATTTTACGACGATCTTCAAATAAAATATTGACACACTTTCGAGAACAGCAGGTAAAAGATCTACATATTGACACTTTTTTTGTCAAAACAACTAAATTTTTAATATTTATTATTTCTTTTTTGCAATTTACATTCGTGCCATTAGACACGACAACTGTTCTTTAATTTTTAATGAACGAGGACATATGTTTATATATAAAAGAGAGATGAAAGGACATATGTTCATTTGACAAAGCACATGGTAAGATGAGTAATGATAACGAGGAAGAAAAGATCACGCTCGATTCGTGACACGTTTGTTGAGCAATTGTTTCGGAAATCACCTGATAGTGATTAATAAACACGGAAAATCATAATCAATGCAGGCGGTCGCTTAAATTCTCTCTCTACAGCGACGAAATTCGACCTACTTTTATAGTTAATGTTGAAAATCGCCGTCGTCTGGACTTCATCAAAGACAATGCAGTGTGAACAACTATTGTTGCCTAGTCGTTGCCCTGTCATTTCAACCTATCGTTGTATCATTAAAATAGTTTTCATAATTTCATAATAAATCGGGAAGATGAAGACGAATAGAGGGTACGATGAATTTGATGTTTGACAGACAAACGGATGTGATGGATAGTGATACTATCTAGGAGAGTCTTACAGAATATTATATAAATTCAACACCAAATGTCATAAATATAAGGTTTTCAAGGAAAATTGCGAAATTACAGATCCTGAAGAAGAAAAGGAACATAAAGAGAAAATTATATAAGATGATTGCAGTTTTGGTTATTGTTGCTGACTGACAAAAAAACAGTGTTCATGTGTTGAGTTGTATTTCACGAATTTCGGAAGGAAAAACTATATTGTGAAAACTAAATCTTGCATTGGAATGGCATATAATTCCTAGAACCATATAACATGAACGTAAATTACACATACCCAGATATGGTGTTGAGAGCTTAAGGTGATTACGATGGATGTTTTATTGACGCTCACCTACCTCACCGTATCTGGCGAACTTTCGCCTCCAAAATCGAATAAATCATGGCGTTCAGTAGATGCTTACCTGTAACACAGAGAGAAAACACGTTAATCACTGAGAACAACCGAATGTGTCAAGAGATATATGTTGTGTATTCACAAAGGTTTAATACATGATTTATTATGGCCGTCGCCTGCATTCCAACATCAGTGCTCGAAGCTCACGGGGTACGACCAGCATATCGAAACCACTTCGGCACCGGCAAATATGTTGAAAATAAAATCAAAGCACACAAAACAGATGAACTCTCAGAAGATAGTTTATGAAATATTTCAATAGATAGGTTTTCAAATAACCTACATGTTGTGAGAATGTAATCTCCTTTTTCGTCAGCCTACTTACCCATCTTTTATCATCTTTAGGGTACACCTGTCAGTATTCCATGCCAGGCGTAAATAAAGAGAATTACATGGCCGATAAAATGCAAAACAAGGGAGTAATATAAGTTTACATTATGTAAGTAAACTAAAGCAGACTAAGTACGGAAGGGTATTGTCCGAGTGTTCGCAGAGATTAGATAGGTGTAAAGGTTTTTTTAACACGAACAAACAAGTATATTGCAGAGCATATTCAGGAAAATGCTCATTCATTATGCATGAAATCAACAAAATAATTAGAACCGATAAAAACTATTTGCATTAGGTGCCTATGAATAATACATTAGAATATAACAGCAGAGAAAAGTGTAATTCGCATACTCGCACGTTGGATACGCAAGAAACATTTATAAAATAATGGTATTGATACAAGAGATATTTCCTTGTGTGATGTAAATATGAAGGGAAGGTCTCATGTTAATAACCTAACCTAGTCACACACAAAAACAATAATTCAAGACGCTCAATATGATAGAGAAGGGCGAAAATAACAGTCGAAATTCAGAACTCGGTTGCGATATAAAAGTCAAATTCAACGTCTTCGTCGAAATACTTCACAGGTGGGCGTCACGCATGAATTCTCAAGGCCCCATTATTCCGTGAACGCCGCGCCGGTGAGTCGCGTCCTCCGCCCTCCGCCGGCTGGCGGCGGCAGGTCCGGGATTAGAACCGCGGACCTCATGCATAGGAGAGGCGCCGCTCGGGGCCGAAACAGGTCGTGCGCTCTAATCCGAAAGCGCATACATACATGCATTACACGGGCAGCGGTCGCGCGCTAAAGGGACTACGCGGTGGCCAGGAGCGGCCCGCCCCCTCCCCCCCGCCTTTCCTTTCGGCTGCGCCTGACCACCCCCCCGTTACGATGCCTCTGCATGCGTTCATTCTCGCACTTGCCCTCGACCGTGCCCTTGCCCTTGCACTTGACATCGCTCTCGGCCTCACCCTCGCCCCCATTATTTACCACGCCCTTGCTTATGTCTTTCCCCTCAACATTAGCCTTACTCTTGCACTGACGCTACTCTAACGCTTACCCTAACGCTTGCCCTAATGCTCGCTCTAACGCCCCCTAACTCTCCTCCTAATGCTCACCGTAACGCTCGCCCTAACGTTCGCCCTCACCATTGCCCTCACATTTGCCCTCACGCTTGCCCTCGCGCTTGCCCTCCCGCTTGCCCTCACGCTTGCCCTCACGCTTGCCCTCACGCTTGCCCTCGCGCTTGCCCTCACGCTTGCCCTCGCGCTTGTCCTCACGCTTGCCCTCACTCTTGCCCTCACGCTTGACCTCACGCTTAACCTCAAGCTTCCCTTCACGCTTTCCCTCACCCTTGACCTAACCCTTACCCTAACTATAGACCATAACCTCACACTTTCTCTCACCCTTGTTCTCACCATTGGACTCTCCCTTACCCTTGCCCTCACCCTCACCATTGGCGTCAAACTTGCACTCTCCCTCATCCTTGTCTCTACCCTTGCCCGCTTGCCATCCTTGTCTCACGTCCGTAGCCGGCCCGACTAACTCATTGATCCCTCTCTGTTGCCAACTCCTCCCTGTACTTGTTCTTTTTAAAGCCTGTATGCACCATCATTTCCGCCGCCATTCCGCCCGTATTTTCACCTCAGTTCTTTTCATTGCATTCCCGTTGTCCAATTCAGCGACCCCTACATCGTCACCGCTTTCGTCTTCATCTCCGAATAAGCCTCCGTTTCGTTTTTTGCTATTTGCCGCGTCTCCAAACCACTATATCGCTGTTTGCCAAACGATCATCACTGTTTGCTGGGATTCAGGTGCACTGATCGGGGAAATGTCCAGTCGAAGAAGCACTTGCGGTCAACCAAATCTGCGAGTCAGCGCCCTAGTTCTCAATTGCTATGCAAGTCCGGTTCGTTCCAAAGCAATCAAATTGCAAAACAGTAACGGAAACATTCATTCCTTAGTCGCAAACAATTACCACGACAATGTGCACATTCAGTGCTTCTCAGCTATTTAATGAAAGTTGATTTCCTAAAGAACCAGACAGCATATTGAAAAATTCGAAACCGAGAAAAACGGTAGGAATTAGGTAATTTTACGCATAGCCGAGGTACTTGAATTGCAATATTTGCTTAACGAAGAAGTGCAGGTAAATTAATGCATTAAGTCATTAAAACGACTTTGGTATTTAAGTACTCTATTCCCAAACATCCCTTTCTCTTTGATGGAATTAGTAACTGCCGAAATCAGAACGGAATAAATTTCAAATGAAGACGTATGGAAAGATTTTGAAATGCTATTCGTAAATGAGTTAGTATTAGAACACCTATCACGGTGACTTCCAAGATATGAAAAGATTGAACCAACAATAGTATTCTTAAATATCGTCCTAGGAGTAGAAGTGACCTCAGAAGAGCATTGAAGAGATGGGAAGACTTTTGAAACAGGAATAGGCGTAGTCGCCCAATTATGGCACGAAGCACTGTTTTACATCAATGTTTTATCGTTTGCCAAAGAAGTTTCTTTTAGAAAGTTAAAATTTAATTAATGACAGAACAAAAATTAATTTCTTTGCTCTAGAAAGTAAGACAATACATGTAAATCAACCCTTACGAAACTGTAGAATATGTAGATTTTTGTTACAAAATCTTCAGGTCAAGATATTGTACCTCATTTTCATTTCTATTCATTCCACAAAAAGAGGAAAAGTTTAGTTCATCTGGAGATGGTGCTGACAAAAATTAAAAATATCTTACAAATCTGTACAGAACGCTTTTGTAAAAAATTATTCATAAATATTTTTTGCAGAAATGGTTTACAGACGTGCTACGAAAACAGAAGAAAGCAGTTCAAATGAAAGACAGACTTGATTCCAGTCTCCGCAGCAGAGAGAGTACAACGCCAGCGCTGGCGGCGGCGACGGCGGCGGAAGCAGCAGAGAGATGTTGGAATGTGATACGGCGCAATGCATTTACCGCTCGCCGCAACCGCAGCCGCCTACCTCACCCAGCGCACGCGGCCTGGCTAAGCAACTGCTACTCAGCTCAGATTTTCGAACACGCTGGCGTTAGCGAGCTCTACTCTACTCGCGTAGCTGTGTTCATTAGCGGTACAGTTCCACCGTAGGGATACCACTGGCAGAATCTCCAACATTATCATTTTAATTATATAATTATTAACATTCATCGACTTCTTCCTTGTTAAAAACTGGCTTTGTTAGGGCGCGAAATTCGACCATTCGATTTCCAGGTGACGTCTTTAGCTCGTTTCCACGGCAAAAGAGGATCTCTCACTCGCCCTCTGACACGGCGTCTCCGAACATCTCATGCCTTTTCTTCCCGAGGCCCATCATCTCTTTCGCATTCACTCTACGACGGGTCGCATGTGAAATCTGCACAGGCGAACCCCAATTATGCAATACTACTAAACATGCTTTAATGTGATAGATTCTTAGTCATCTATTTTCTCCACCTCCTTTCTCCTCCTCCTTCTTCTGTCTCCTTGTCCTCTTCTATATCCTCTTATCTTTCTCCTGTTTCTCCTTTCTCCTCGTCCTCTCTCCTACTTTTTCTTTTTTTCTCTCCTTTCCTTGTGTTTTTTTCCCTTTTCCTCCATCCACTTCTCTGTCCCTCCTTTCTGGTTTATCTCCCTCCTAACCATATCCTTTCTCCTCCTCCTTCTGTCCCCTTGTCCTCTTCTATATCCTCTTATCTTTCTCCTGTTTCTCCTTTCGCCTCGTCCTCTCTCCTACTTTTTCTTCTTTTCTCTCCTTTCCTTGAGTTTTTTCCCTTTTCTTCCATCCACTTCTCAGTCCCTCCTTTATGGTTTATCTCCCTCCTAACCATATGCATCACCTCCACAACACCCCTACAGAAAACGCGGTCAAGTGGAGTGGAGACTTTAGTGACGGCGGCAGTGGCGGACGGAGACTTGCGGGCGTCGTCCAGCCAGCCAGGCGGCTAAACAGCGAGGGCGGCGTCAAGGCGGTGGCCACGTAGCTGACCTCGTGAACCGCAGTGCCCTCGTGCATTTACAACTGTCGCGTGTCAACATTCCGGGACGACAGCTTCGCCTGCTCTACGATTATTCTTCGCGTCGCCAGACGCTGAATGCAGTAAACGACGAAGGTGCAAAGTATTCGAAACGCGGGACGGAAAGTTGTTCCACTTCCTTGGACAGTAATGATCGTGGTTTGCAACATCGCGTAAGTCACGAAATGTTTGCAATAGGTACATGAGTGGCAGGGTCGAGAGTTCACGTTCTTTGTATCACTGCCGATTGTATGGTACTACGTTACCAGGAGTGAAGTTAAATACATTAAACATCGGGTTGCCTCTGTGTGCTGCAAACATCAATAAACGTGAATGAATGTAGCAAAAATACATGTTGAGATAATTATGGAGGAGACCAGTATATCCCATTAAATGATAAATCAGCTAGAAAATGAATTCTATTCTTATTTTATTACTTATGTTTCGGCTAGTAGGTGAATTGTATGGTCAATATTCACATTATTAAAAATGAGTAGATCAAGTCCAGAAGTAGAAACAGCCTCAAAGTATACTTCGTACTTTAGCCAGACGACGTGCATATTAGCCAACACGAGATGGCTAGGGTAGTATGTTTAGGGTACGTGAAGTATGTTATGGTGACGAGGAATACAAAGATCATACAATGTGATAAACGGACAACGAACTCCCAGTGGGAAATTTCTAAGGCTAGTGAGACTGAAAGTGAGCAGTATCGAGTTCCATTGTGTCAATCATGAATTTCTATTGGCAATATGCTACATAACTTTTCTTTATCTCTATAAACTTTAGATGAGGATTCGTTACTCATTCGCCCGTATTGGCGAAGAGGCTCTGGCATTCGCGATTTATATTAGACAATCTTTGGAGAGCATAATTTCAACGCTTGTGTTGCCAGAATGCTTCTCGCGAACCCACATGGCGCCTTACGGTCGGACAATACTTAGCCAGCCAACTAATTGGATGCCAACGTTAGCCGGACGATTCCAGAAAGATCCAATCATCGTCTTTCATTAAGATTTATCCATCTGTGTAATATACGAATTATCCGGCTACTCAAAGCGTTAGCCAAATTTTCGATGCATGGGCAAAAGCACTTGGTAGAGTAATTTACATGATTCCGCACGTTAAAATACACCTAGATTCAGATATAAATTTATTGTACGAAATTGTTTTGAAAAATAGCGACAATACGTTAGTAATACTAACAAAAGAGTATTCATTACTCGGGTGCAATGTTAAGCTACAAGTAACTTGAGTATTAGAATGTCATTACTGGTAGTCAGGTGTTTTTCTTACCAAAGGAAGTGCAGAGTTCTAAGACTTACAATTACTCCGATAGTATTTAATAAAACCCATGAGATGTTTGAGTAAGTTAAGTAAACGCATCGACCAGTAGGTCACACATTGCTTTTTCTTCTTATTCAGTTAACTGTGAAATGCACCATATTTACCAAAAGATCAATTCAAGGTGTGGACAAAGTTGTGAAAGCAATTTGTCGTTAAATACTGGTTAGTTTTCTCGTTTGACATTGTACAACGACCATTCAAAGATTGGAAGCTTTCCTCCCGAATATCAACAGCGAGATAATTACACGAAGCGGTGAGCAGGTGTACTGACCACATAGACACTTGTGTTCGGAAAGTAAACAGGACTCGTGTAGAACTTCCACAAATATGGAACTAGAAACCAAAATTAACGGAGAAATAAGTACTTGCGTTTGCTTCACCTCTTTCCACTTCGAAACAGGGCAACGATGGGCGAAAAATGAGGGAAGAAAAAGTATTCCAAGATAAAAACCACCAAGAGAGGGAAAAAATGAAGACGATCGAAAAGAGGAGACAGAGGACAAAAGGGAGAGGAAAAAATACTGTCGATCCGTGTCACAAAAATATCGCAAACTACGAAAACAACATTACAATTACATTTACATTTAGCCAAGATTTATTTATAACAATCAGTACAATGTTATTATAACTGGAGCCTCTGAGATTTTTAGGATTTGAAAACGCCATTTATTTATACTTTTCAATTAAGAGATTGATTCATTCATTAGTGCTTCCGGGCGCGTTAACGGCTACGGACATTAAACCGGTAAATATAGTGATTATATATGAGGTAAACTCTGACTCCTTATGACCGATCTCCATGAAAATTGCCACTTACAGGTGTTTATTCACCGAAAAGGGTTATGTGCTGTTCATTCTGTTGTAACTCCACTACATAGCGCT
>JAHLJT010004567.1:201420834-201435834 GCA_031308135.1 Acheta domesticus | reverse complement strand
ACGAAACACGATTTGCCTTATGTATGTCATGAAAACTCAAGGTCGGATTGTATATTCTTACGACAACTTACATAGCAACTTGTAACTCAAAAACAAATTACTGTTTTTATATTTAAATATTTACAAGCAAAACACTGCGCACGTGCTCAAAATTTATACATAATGTGACAAAAATATGTAATGTTTTGTATTTCTTCTGCTCAGATCAATAAGTAATCTTTTTACTGTTGCATGTTCCCTCATTTTCAACAAAAAACAAGAACGTGGCAGTCATTGCAAGAAAAAAAAGAACATCTATGTTGTTTGGAAGTGGAATGTGGAAAGGAGAGAAAAATACTACAAGGTTTCAAAACGATTGCATCTTAACGTTACAATGTATTTCCCATTGCATTTCGCAGATTAATCGTCAAAGGGATATGCTGTGAGCGCATGAAGCAGATGTAACCGCAGGGTGACGGGTTCGGCTGAACTGCTGCTCGTTCACGCAGCCGTCACCGGCTGATCCGCGCGCTGCCCGCCGCCGGCCCACCGCCAACCCCACCGCGCAGACTGGCTTTCACGCAGCTGCACCGCTGGCACAGGGTTAGCTGGTGTGCAATTGACTCAGCCTGGTTTGGCCATATCAACGTCATTTTAGGAGCAAAGAAAAATTTAGCGGCCTGTCCAAAATGTGGAGGAATGTTGTCAATATCTCACATTATCCTTCAATGTTTAAGCCTCCGAAAATTACTCTCTTGGCATCAAAAACGAAATTCATGAACTATTTAATTCAATTGAAGGTTGCATGTCAATTCTAAATTATCTTAATATTGCTGGTCTTGATAATATGACCTGCATTATTGTAACATTAATTGTACTTAATATTTCTGTTTATTCTAATTTATAAAATGTATCTCCGAAGTAAATCAATAGTTGTTGGTAATGATCTTAGTCGTTTATAAAGAGATCTAAAATAAATGATTTAAAAAGGAACATTTTGCGCCGAGTATTTAATAGTAAGCCAATGAGTAGACATGACACATCAATCACAGCGTATGAAACTTATACGAATTAACTCTTAAAAACGTCCTGAGGGAATTCATGAACATCTTGAAATGTTTTCTTAAAACAATGCATTTCATACTCATCAAAGGCTATGAACATTTAATAGTAACCAAATGGAAATCAAAAACGAAATGATCGAAACGTGAGAAGTGTCATAATGATTAGATTTAATTAGATGAAATTTAGATGAAATTCGTGGTTGTCATGGGAGCGGGATATCTATTTATCGTTTAGCGTATACTTAATTCTGAAGCAAATCTTTTGAAATACTTCATGAAATAGAAGATATACCTAAATAATAAGAAAGTGTATCATGCGAAGTGTCAGGTCGATCTATCGGTTTATTACAAAGTTATCTCGTCTATCAATCGGTTTATTACAAAATCTACGAAACTCTTGGAATATAATGAGTGGTTGCTCCAGTCCCTTTATTAACTTTCATGTCTTTAATTGCATTAACATTCCGTATTACCTCTTCTACTTGCCTGAATATGTTTGCTCTGAGTCCAGTTCTCCGAAGGTAAATTACTATTCCCACCGCAAAACTTCAAGAGAGACAAGAACTTCGATTGTGCACGATTCTGATGAAACCAGCCGTCGCATGTAACGGTCGTTTTCACTACGCGGTTATTTACAAGCGAAAAACATATTTATGTGCGCCACACCATCACAATGCCATGTTGCCTCCCTAATTGCTATTCTCCCGGAGTGTGGCGTCGGCCCGCAGAGTCCCCCACCACTTCCTGGGAGCGTGCCTCCATGACCGAGGCGCGGCGAGTGGCGCGTGGCTAGGCAAGGCGGAGCGGGTGCGCGGGGGGGTGAGTGTCGTGGGCGAGGGGCAGTGAGTAGAGGGCTGCACGCAGTGTGCAGCGGGCAACAAGCAGTGGGAGTAGGGATGGGGTGTGGGGAGTGGGGGAGTGGGTGGGGTGGGGGGAGTGGGGTAGGGGTGGGGTGGGGGGAGTGGGGTAGGAGGTGGGATGGGGGGAGTGGGGTAGGAGGTGGGGTGGGGGAGTGGGGTAGGAGGTGGGGTGGGGGGAGTGGGGTAGGAGGTGGGGTGGGGGAGTGGGGTAGTGGGTGGAGTGGTGGGAGTGGGCGGTGGGTGTTGGGGGATGGGCATAAGGTTGAAGTGGGGAGTAGAGACGGTGGATGGTGAGTGATTGGCACTGAGGAGTGTGGAGAAGGCGGTGGGGGGTGGTGGGTGGTGGTGGGTGGTAGTGGTGGTAGTGGTGGTGGTGGGTGATGGGTGGTGGGTGGTGGGTGGTGGGCGATGGGCATTGGATGGAGGACGGTGGACGGTGGGCGGTGGGTAGTAGATTATAGGAAGGATGACGGTGAGCGCAGGACGGTGGGCGATGGACAGTGAATGCAGTGCGGTGGGCAGTGGGCAGTGGGAAGACGGAAGGTGGGATTTCAAGGAGGAGTAGAAGACCAGTGGAAATCAAGAAACTGACTGCAAATCTCACCGTATAGGAGATCTGATGATTAGGACTAATCATCGAATGCTGAAATTTTATTTGGTTTTAAACCATTAAGTTATGAATACAATGTCTACAACTTTTCACACGTCCATACACATTCTTTGTTAATTTTGAAACTAATATATGGGCCAGAGGGTTGGCTCATTTAGCAAGAGATATGTAAGTAATGTGAATAATATTCATCACGTGCCCTTGTTAGTTGGGTAAAATACACACTAACTGTACGATGCACTCCGTTTAGGTGGCATTTTTTTATTGAATTATTTTATTATAAAAAACAAAATTTGCGGTAACGAAAGAGTAGTTACTCGCCACCGACGTGTTCGGGCTATCTTAGTTCTTTTTAGGGCAAGTTTTATCTCGTGTAAATCGGTGCCAGCTGCAACGAATCATCTGTTTACCATGCGCTGGATCTGAGTTTGACTGAGGGCAGGCGTTAAACTTTTGTGGAGGCAAGCAGACAGCAGAAGGAACGGGGAGGGGAATAAAAAAGAGAAGGTGAGAGGGCCATGATGAGGAGGGGACGCAAAGGGCTTGAAAAGGGGAAGGGAGAGGGGGAGACAACTCCCATGCAGCAGATGGTGTAGTGTACTCAGTTGAAAGCATAAGTAGGTCGAGGGGGCTGAGCGGAAAAAAAGTCCAAATAAAGGGCGGATAAGGAGAATGACTGAATACATTGTTTGCGTTCTTGTATGTTCCCCATAAAAAATGTTAATGAAGACGGGCGTAAAGCAGGTTGCTTTTCTTCACGTCATTTTCTTTGAAGTCAATAACAGAAAAATTCTGCTGGATGCAATAAATACTCTACTCAACTACGTGTTTCGAGTGGGAAATTAATTTTCGTGAATACCTGCCAATACGATCGTCATCGGGATCATATATCTACTATATTTCCTTTCCAGGTGTTTAGAAATTGTTTCTTCTCTTCATTTTGGTTGCGTTTTAGGGAAAAAACAGGTTTCATTGGCAGTTTGATTAGTGAAAAGTGCATGTATACTAGGTATTATTATGGTTAGTCTATTGATGTCGTTGTAAGAGAAAATTCAGTTATATCATTTATCAGTTTTTTTTCCGTCAGGAATATTACAAATATTCGGAATGCATTATTTTAGTGTCAAATTAATGACAACAACGCATTTTCTCTAACGTTTTGTAATTAAAACATTGATTTTAGACAAGACAACATTATATGAAACGAGTATT
This sequence comes from Acheta domesticus, assembly GCA_031308135.1. Classification (NCBI taxonomy): domain Eukaryota; kingdom Metazoa; phylum Arthropoda; class Insecta; order Orthoptera; family Gryllidae; genus Acheta; species Acheta domesticus. The sequence goes on along the minus strand of JAHLJT010004567.1, from coordinate 201,432,109 downwards.
TACAAAACCAATGGTGGCAAAAATTTGTTCGACGATTTCGCCGAACTTGTCTCTGCAACAAAGACAGAAAAAAAGGTCAGCGTGCTTCAATTATCGAATGAATAACAATAGCGCTGGTGGGTGATTGTAAAGTTTGCAGATATGTTACGTACTGAACATACGTTAAACCATAATGTTTTGTTGGAACAGAATACATAAACTGTTCAATGTTTTGAAAAATATAGATAAAATCCACACATGTTTAGAAAATACAAAATGTGTCGAATTAAAAATAAATGTACGTATTAATTTATGCAGCCCTACGGAAATTACTACGGGGACGTTAAATTTTCAAAGCACGCAATTATGATAGTAAAAATACATATATAAACTTGAATAAAACATTTAGGGATACAAAAAGTACCAACACGTGTTATGGTTTTCTCTCTGGAGGCGGTGAATTCCCAGAACCTCTTTCCAGCAGCAACACAAACAAAACGGGCGCTCTCCCACGTGTTTGAACACTGGGCCCACACTGCCCTTTGCAGGGCACTCTACTGGGCGTTGGGCCACCGGAGCGGCAGGACAGTGTCATCCAAAGGGAAAGCTTCGCCAAAATCGCTTTTTTGGAACGAAATGGAAAATGTATGAAGTTGCGAAAAGTGAGAGTATTTGTTTTTGCAGCACACTATAATTTTCCGCTCGAGCATTGCATTTTTACTCTTTCCTATTTTGATTATAAAAATGTACGTATGTCTTCAAGTTTGAAAAATGTATTTGGTAAATGTATTTGAACTCTCGTTTGAAGCATTCATCTCCTGGAGCCGCTTTAGTTTTACATAAAGCAAATCGTGCATTCTCTCGCTATATGCATTTACTGTTTTTTACTGGACACTCCCGCTGTAATCTTCACCGGAGAGTCCACATGGCTGGGCCAGCAACACACTCAAAGCAAGTCCACTGAGTTCAGACGTCACAGAACAGGTAGCAAAGAGAGGAATGTTATTGCTGCACTACACAGGTGTATCAACACATCGATAGTCAAAGTCTTTTGCTAATATATTAAAATATTTTTTTCTAGTTAATTATACACCATCAAATAATCATTTGAGAAAACAATCGTTTTCATTCAAAACAAATAAAAAATAATTTGAAATAAATACGATGGTTTTTACATTTGTTTCCTGTGATTGAATTGTTTCCTGCGATCAAATTATCATAGGAAATAATTTATTATAATACACAGCTCTATAAACAATAATAAAACGCGGCTGTTAGTCTATTCCAATAGTTCTGTGACTAAAGCCATCGACCAAAAATCACGTTTGGAACTCCCGTCAGACAAGTACAGACGTGTTCAAATTATTAGACTAAAGACATTTTCTGCAAAATATTTGCATTTATTGCAAGATTACATCTGTGTACATGTTACATTGATAGGTTTAATACTTGATGTGCCTTTATTCTTAATCAACAACTTTATCCTGTTTGGCATGGTTTTCACCTCTTTTACATGAGTTTTTAATTTCATTGCCGCGGTACCAAATTTCCTCTAGTTTCTGCACGAGTTCTTGTTTGGTAGTTATTTATATATCCTTATTCTTCGCTTGATAGTACACCATTACTTTCTAAGGGGTCCATGTCAGGGTTATTTTCTGGCCAGGATAACACTTTTAACTGCTTTTCTTCCAAATATTTTGAGACCCTTTTGGCTTTGTGGAACGGTGCTCCATCATGAATAAAAATGGCATCTTCATTAGGGAACCACTCTCTAATTTGGGAAAATAGTTCCTTTTCAAGGATTTCTTGTATTGATCTTTCCTCATTGTCCCTTTGACAATGTGCAATCTGTCCGGACGTTTCACAGACATCACACTCCATACCATAATGGATGTTGGATGCTTCATAAATTGTTGCAAGCATTCAGATTTGAAGGCTTCTCCTGTTCTCCTACAAACGTACTGACTCCTTTCTGCAACCCCGGTGAATACAGATTCGTCACTGAAGCACACCAGAAGGATCTTAGAGAACTCCGAATTAAAAAAAGATGTGAATAATATTTTTGCAAAGATTTTTTACCTACCACAGACCTCAACTACTCGAAAATTAAAATGTGCATTTATTGCGTACCAATAAAGCATCACAATTTGCAAAACAAAATTTTATTTTGCCATACATTTCCCCTAAAAGTTTATCATGGAATTCTATGTACCTTTGCCCAGTCCTCACTCGTCCACTTTAGATGTTGTATGTCCCTTTGTAGTCTCTTGTGTTTCATTGACAGAATGATTTTCTGTTTTTTTCTTTGATAGGCATGCCTTTAAACCTTATTCACACAACCTCCTCCTCACTGTCATAGGAGACACATCAACCCCAAAACCTTTCAGTAGATGACTCAAGACATTGGACGTTAGTTTATGGTTCAATGTTGCTATCATTATCAGTTCTCTCGTTTTTGTAGGACTGATTTTTCACGTACGTCCACATTTTCCTGCTCTCATTGATTTGCATTCGCTACTTTCCTGCTTTGAGATTTTGATTCTGCTAACAGTTTTCTGCGATATTTTCATTCTGTTAGCAATTTCCTGCTGTGTATAACAGTTTTCAGCAATAAGTGCTGCCACAACAGCAGTTTTCCGAGGTGTAATATCCTTTTTCTTTCCCACAACCTTACTTTATACTGTACTATTCAATATTCCTCCCTATATTAATTATAATCAAGTTCTGAGACTTTATAATGTCAGCAGGATGTAGCAAGAGGTATGGAAAATGAAAACCAAACTGAATGTCACTATGGGAACTTCCAATCACACAGTAGACAGAACTGCAAAGCACGTGTACCGCAAGCTTACACTAACACACTTAGAAGGGAAACTGACAAATGTTACCAACAGTGAAAAATAAATTGATTTGGAAGTTCCCTGAAAGAGAAATTTCTTGAAAACAATCAAGAATGAGGCAAAAAGTAAAAACAATCAGATATTAAGCATTTCTCTTCTATTTTTATTACTCGTTCACTTTACATTTGCAGACGGCAGAATTAGGAACTAATGTTGTTTTGAAAGTGAAGGCCCGAACACACAACCGAGAATACACGAATGGTCCCGATGTCAATCAGCATCTGACCAATCAGCTGTCTCCGAAGGCAGCACAAGCGCTACGGACACAGCTGACAAATTATGCCTTTCTGACAGTAAGCTGGAGTGTATATATAATTATATAATCACTTATATAATTAAGGTAATATACAATAAAATAGATCACACTACACGCTATTCATAACATTCAGGTACAATATTTTTATTTCTTCTTTGCACTTATCTACTGTTTAATGGTTATGTTCTTGCCCCACCGGGGTTCTGTGTGCTGTTCACCGCCATCTATACCATATTAAACGGTCAGTATCTACTGCGGACGCGCGTTTCTCGTTCAGTCGGCGGTGACCTCATGTAAACAGATCGCAGCGCTCCGTCTGCAAATGTAAAGTGAACGAGTAATACATAATTCAACGGAGGAATATAAAAATATGTTCTTTAGTCTAATAATTTGAACATGTCTGTACACAGACGGTAATTTTCGCTCGCCTGAGCTCTTCATCTCCGCCTTCTTGTTGGTGAATTCGTAAAAAACGCCTCAGGAATTTTGCTGACAAATACTACTTTTCGAGAAACTCGTTACGTTCAAAAAACTACTCACGTCGTCATATCCTCAGGTAATATGAAGCACAGTATTCTACACTATACAAGGTAGTAAATTACATGTTGTTTCAACCTTCAACGACAAAACAAGTTGTGAATACTATAAATTGGGGATAGAAAATCGCAAAAAAATATTTCTCTTGAATAATATACGAATATGTTTAAAATTGTGAAAATGATCAAGAACACATTAAAAACGAATATGATCCGTTAAAAATAAACTTATTACACATAAAATGAATTAAATAATTTTGGTTGTTGTTTTTTTTAACCCGGGATTGGTAATGCGGGGTCTGTGGGACCCCCACGATCCTTTCTTGCCGCTTGTTGTATTTCCCATGTTGGCTACCCTGACCATTGCTTTAGTACCTTTCTCTTTTTGTATCATGATATTTAGTGTGCTCTCAGTTTGCCACTTGAATGAGTTTTATCCGTGTAGCAAGCTATTGTTTTTTGGAGTGCCCAGAGACACCCGCGTTACATTCTACGTTATCAAAGGTGTCTTCAGTCTCGTATATTCTATTAGTTTGGGAACGTATTGCATGCTGTATTTTTACGTTAGGATTCCCCTGCAAAATTAATACTGAAGTACTACGAACATTTTAGGTCACTTTATATTTTAAGAAAGGAGTGGAAGAATACGCCAACTTTTGCTGAAAGCGGGAACAGAATATCGTTACTCACCGCCCTGGAAAAAGCAGTCTGCACGCAATTCCAAAATACCAGGATAATGTTTTCCTTGTTTATTCATTTGGATATGATTGAGAGAATTACAGAATTAACCAACATAAAAAGTGAAATGGATTTAAAGAGGAATAAAAATGATCGCAGTACCAATAAGACTGACAAAGGGGAAATGAAGGCAGTAATTGTGCTACGTATTTTGGCTGAGTCTGTGAAATCAGGGCACCAAAATCTTGCTGAATTGTGGAAAGTGGATAATATGGGTACTGAAATTTTCCATTGTACTTTGAATTTGAATAGATTTCAATTTCTGCTACGAAACATGGGCTTGGATGTGACAACACGCGCAGACCGGTAGAAAAATTAACTCCAAATATTACATGCTTTCCTGATGAATTCTGAGAGTTGTTTACCAACTAAATTCTTAGTAAATTGTTTAATTACAGGCAAAAAATTGTTAATAATAGAAGAAGAATATTATATTAATTTATTTTTTTAATAATTTAGCAAATAACATGAAAAATGTGGGGGGGGGGGGTCTGGAGACACCCCACGTTACCACTGCCGGGTTAAATTCTGTTACGTTTTTCGTAAGAAAATGTGCTCTAACCATTCGTACTGACATGGAACGCGGAGTGGTCTTCCATTAATCTAATCAGTCATCACCTTTTACCCTTTCGGCATGGGGCTCGACGCCATTACATCCCCGTCATAAATATCATTAGTATTACATATATTAGATCATATTAAAAATATCACTATTACCTATGTAAATATTATTATCTAAACTTCGTTTCGTAAAGATTGGATTTAGATAACCAAAATGGATTAAACATTACTTTTTAATAAAGAAATATGGAAAAAGTTTGGAACAGTTACAAATGGAATTCGAAACAGGAACCAGACCATAATTTGAAACGATTTAATACCTACCGTGTGAACAGTACTATTTGATCAGCTGCGATAATGACGTCGAGGACATTCCAGAGCTGTTGTTGACGCGAAAGCAGAGACGATGAGTCCTGTTCACCAGAAGCCGTTGAAAGAACGCAGTAAATTACGCGAAGCTTCCTTTTTATTGTGCAACGCAGAATGTGCAAGGATAACTTTTGTCACACTGGGAGGCGTCAGATTTCTTTCCATGGAGAGTGACAGCTCGAATCACATGCACTTCGTGTGGCATTAATGATTCTTTTTCTGTCACGACAAATGTGTAGAGTGACAAATGGAATGGTTCACAGAACAATGAATCACAAACAAGGAGAGATGTAATTTTAGATCCTTTCGTGACAATCACAGAGGTGTTCGAGTTTTGTGGGGCGTAAGCACACGAGATTTGTTTTGAGTGGACTACGTTGGATTATGTTTTCAGGGATTTCCATACTGCAAATATTACAATACAGAATTTTGAAAAAAAATAAATGGAAGCAAATTTAGTTCATGTAAAACAGTTAAAAACTTTTGTTTTCAATAATCCTCCATATTCTACACACAAACCATATGAATTTTGTGGCTGCAAAAATAGCTGTATTTTTAATATATACGTAAGTGTTCGTCTTCTAAAAACACGTTAAAATTCAATGCTCAACAACAAAATCAAGATAGATAAATCGAGTTATTGCAAACGTACGACTAAATACCAATTTTTTTTTTTAATTTACGCGCTTCGACGGGGAAACACTCTTAGTCTTTGGCAGCCAAAAACAATTTATTATCCCTAATCAGTACTAAGAATAGCAACCTCTTTTAGTTTTGAATATCGTAAATATTGAAACGCAACAACCTCGCTCCGACCCCGCTCCGACCCCGCTCCGACCCCGCTCCGACCCCGCTCCGACCCCGCTCCGACCCCGCTCTTACCCCGCTCTTACCCCGCTCCGACCCCGCTCCGACCCCGCTCCGACCCCGCTCCGACCCCGCTCCGACCCCGCTCCGACCCCGCTCCGACCCCGCTCCGACCCCGCTCCGACCCCGCTCCGACCCCGCTCCGACCCCGCTCCGACCCCGCTCCGACCCCGCTCCGACCCCGCTCCGACCCCGCTCCGACCCCGCTCCGACCCCGCTCCGACCCCGCTCCGACCCCGCTCCGACCCCGCTCCGACCCCGCTCCGACCCCGCTCCGACCCCGCTCCGACCCCGCTCCGACCCCGCTCCAATTCCGATGTGACCCCTCACCTAGCTCTCTCTTCCCGTTCCACCGCTCACCGACCTCGTCCGTCCTTACTTTACCGCCGCTTCGACCCTTCTCTGTCGCCTGTCCATCCTCGATCTCGCTCCGACTCCGCACTCCGCTCACACCCCGCTCCCCCCTCCTGTTCTCCCCTCCACGCGGCCCCGCTGCACCCTCACTTCTTCCCTGCTCCCACCTCTGTCGGTCTGTCACCACTCCATATTCATTCCCGCTCTGCCAGCAGTCTGTTCCTCTTCGTCCCAACCCCGCACCGCGCCGACTCAACCACAACCGCCTCCAGCCCGAGACATTCACCCGAACAACACCCATTCAGCCTCCAGTTCTGCCCCTCTACACCCACCAAACCACGCCGCCCCTTCCACGTTGTGTCCTCTCCCGCACCGCCCGCGGCCTCGCCCACCCTCCGATCCGATCCGCCCCAGCGTCGTCTCATCCCGTCCACGCTCCTGCTCCGTTCCTCCACCACACCGCCCAGCACCGCCCCCGCGCCGCCCCGCGCCGCCCCCGCGCCGCCCCCGCGCCGCCCCCGCGCCCGCCCCCGCGCCGCCCCCGCGCCGCCCCCGCGCCGCCCCCGCGCCGCCCCCGCGCCGCCCCCGCGCCGCCCCGCGCCGCCCCCGCGCCGCCCCCCGCGCCGCCCCCGCGCCGCCCCCGCGCCGCCCCCGCGCCGCCCCCGCGCCGCCCCCGCGCCGCCCCCGCGCCGCCCCCGCGCCGCCCCCGCGCCGCCCCCGCGCCGCCCCCGCGCCGCCCCCGCGCCGCCCCCGCGCCGCCCCCGCGCCGCCCCCGCGCCGCCCCCGCGCCGCCCCCGCGCCGCCCCCGCGCCGCCCCCGCGCCGCCCCCGCGCCGCCCCCGCGCCGCCCCCGCGCCGCCCCGCGCCGCCCCCGCGCCGCCCCCGCGCCGCCCCCGCGCCGCCCCCGCGCCGCCCCCGCGCCGCCCCCGCGCCGCCCCCGCGCCGCCCCCGCGCCGCCCCCGCGCCGCCCTCGAGGCCCAGACGGGCACTCGCCGCAAGTACCGCCACGCGCTGTAATTGCGTTACAACGAACCGTTTAATTATATTTCAATTAACTTCACTTCCATAGAATAACAACAATTATAAACTCCGAGCTGTGAGTACTAATGACTTAATGGGGTGCGCTCGTTGGGAAAACAAAGCTTTGCCTGCGCGGGGACAAACAAACCGTTTGTATTCCTATCAACATTCACATGGAAACGTGGGAGTCGCAGTCATTGCCCTCGACGATGGAGATCCTGTCGAAATGGGGCGTGCCGGAAATAGTTATGTGTGCAATGTTAGGTGACTAAACATAATGTCAGCTATGTGGATTGCTCGAGCAGACATACTACATAAAAAATGTTATGTATAAATGCCATATAACATTGTGATATTAATTTATTTGAAACAATTGGAGAGGCAATTTAAAAGAACAGAGTGGTCAAATTGAGTCTAACATTTCAATTTATATGCTCATTGCACCTTTGTATTTTTAAGATTAATAATAAAAATGATATAATAAATAATAATAATAATAATAATAATAATAATAATAATAATATAATAATAATAATAATAATCAACCTATGTAAGAGTCTGTGCCTTTTGTGGTACGCGAAACTAAAATTAAACATTTTATGTACTATATTGTTTTCTAATTACGGACATGTATTAATTCCTTTTATCGGTCATCCCTTCATTTTTACCAGTAATATAGTGTACAAAAATATAAGTAAGGGACCTTCTAAAAAAAGCGTTTTTCTACCATCTACGGTGGGGGGAGGTTCCAGTACCAGTCCCTCCTCCCCGCATGTACAATAGGGACCCATGCTGAGACGTTCCTTCAAATCACGTTCGGCTACTTTTCTCTTTTTTATACATTTACACACGTTTTATTTTTCCTGTTTTTACACCAATTTTAATATTGTTGGCTGGAGAAGCTGTATGTGTGTATATATGTATAAAAATATGATCAAAACACGTGTCAATGACTTAAAAAATAAGAGAGAAGTAGCCGCAAGTGAGTTGGAGTAACATTCAACGATGCAGCACTGGGCTGCAAGCGCACTCGGAAGAAGCACCTGTCTCGGTCGAGCTGCGTTTCAACAGACGGCCCTCAATTAGAAAACGCAAGTTCGTGCGAGGAAACGAAATAAAAATCGAACACGGAGCACTGGTGTAATATCACGCGGAAGTGAAAGCGATAGCAAGTGAGCGTAATAGCGAGAGTACCCGAAGACGCTTTGAACGCTGGAATGCGGTAATGAAAACATTTGAGTAAGGTATAAGGGAAAGAGTTTTGGAATTGTCCTTATCGTTCTCTGCACGTTTTCCTTCATAATAACTTCGTGCTCCTGACTTTCCTCTACATCGGTTCTGTTTGCGTCATGTACTATGGGTGTTGCGAAATACTCTTAATAACTGGATTAAGAGTCAGATCATCCCGAAAGAGCTTGATGTACTTAAATTTCGCCGTTCGTGAGACGAACATTTCAAAACGAACGTGTAATTTCAAATTTCAAATGCAATTAAGTATTTTTGTTAACTTAAAATGACCGGAAAATAAGTGAGAAAGAATAATGGAGACTACAAATAAGTTCAAAAAGGTGATGAGTTAAGACGCACTTGACACAGAAGAGAAACACTTGTCAGCGTTACATCGAAAAGAGACGAAAAGAGCATGGCAACGATATGGGTAAGCACAATGGGAAAAAGTAAGAATTTGCGAAAGTGTTTAGAAAATTTGTGAAAATGTCGTAATGCGTTGTCATGAGTGACTGAAACGACGAAATGGTAATGGTGAAGATGAAGTTCATGATGTACGATCTTTTCGACGGGCAACGAGCCCAAAAAAGCGACAGGAATCGCAAGTGGTGACGAAGGCGCGAAAGAGAGGACTATGGAGTTGGTAATGACGAGCAGTCGCTGGCGGCTTCTAGGAGGAGTGCAATGAGAATGGAGGTGAAGCGTTCCAGATGACTCCTATTGTTGCCATAGCATTGCGGGGGACAACACCGCAGGCAGTTGTTGGAAGCAGCGCTGGGGACACAGGTCCGAGGCAGTGAGGCCATAGTACAATTGGCTGAACGGGCGGCATAGAGGGCGGCAGAGAGGGCGGCTAGGAGAGGGCGGCAGAGAGGGCGGCAGAGAGGGCGGCAGAGAGGGCGGCATAGAGGGCGGCAGAGAGGGCGGCAGAGAGGGCGGCAGAGAGGGCGGCAGAGAGGGCGGCAGAGAGGGCGGCAGAGAGGGCGGCAGAGAGGGCGGCAGAGAGGGCGGCAGAGAGGGCGGCAGAGAGGGCGGCAGAGAGGGCGGCAGAGAGGGCGGCAGAGAGGGCGGCAGAGAGGGCGGCAGAGAGGGCGGCAGAGAGGGCGGCAGAGAGGGCGGCAGAGAGGGCGGCAGAGAGGGCGGCAGAGAGGGCGGCAGAGAGGGCGGCAGAGAGGGCGGCAGAGAGGGCGGTAGAGAGGGCGGTAGAGAGGGCGGCAGAGAGGGCGGCAGAGAGGGCGGCAGAGAGGGCGGCAGAGAGGGCGGCAGAGAGGGCGGCAGAGAGGGCGGCAGAGAGGGCGGCAGAGAGGGCGGCAGAGAGGGCGGCAGAGAGGGCGGCAGAGAGGGCGGCAGAGAGGGCGGCAGAGAGGGCGGCAGAGAGGGCGGCAGAGAGGGCGGCAGAGAGGGCGGCAGAGAGGGCGGCAGAGGGCGGCAGAGAGAGCGGCAGAGAGGGCGGCAGAGAGGGCGGCAGGGAGGGCGGCAGAGAGGGCGGCAGAGAGGGCGGCAGAGAGGGCGGCAGAGAGGGCGGCAGAGAGGGCGGCAGAGAGGGCGGCAGAGAGGGCGGCAGAGAGGGCGGCAGAGAGGGCGGCAGAGAGGGCGGCAGAGAGGGCGGCAGAGAGGGCGGCAGAGAGGGCGGCAGAGAGGGCGGCAGAGAGGGCGGCAGAGAGGGCGGCAGAGAGGGCGGCAGAGAGGGCGGTAGAGAGGGTGGTAGAGAGGGCGGCAGAGAGGGCGGCAGAGAGGGCGGTAGAGAGGGCGGCAGAGATGGCGGCAGAGAGGGCGGCAGAGAGGGCGGCAGAGAGGGCGGCAGAGAGGGCGGCAGAGAGGGCGGCAGAGAGGCGGCAGAGAGGGCGGCAGAGAGGGCGGCAGAGAGGGCGGCAGAGGGCGGCAGAGAGGGCGGCAGAGGGCGGCAGAGAGGGCGGCAGAGAGGGCGGCAGAGAGGGCGGCAGAGAGGGCGGTAGAGAGGGCGGTAGAGAGGGCGGTAGAGAGGGCGGCAGAGAGGGCAGCAGAGAGGGCGGCAGAGAGGGCGGCAGAGAGGGCGGTAGAGAGGGCGGTAGAGAGCGCGGTAGAGAGAGCGGTAGAGAGCGCGGTAGAGAGCGCGGTAGAGAGAGCGCCAGAGAGGTCGGCAATGAAGACGGCAGTGAAGAAGGCAGTGAAGGAAGCAGTGAAGCAGAGAACACAGTAGATGACGGTGATGACGACAATGAAAACAGCAGAGACAACAATGAAGGCGGCAGTGAAGACGACGGCAATGAAAGAGGCAGTGAAGACGGCAGTGAAACCAGCAGTGAAGACAGCTGTGAAACCAGTAGTGAAGACGATGAAAACATTGAAAGCTGTAGTGAAGGCAACATTGAGAATAGCTGTTGAGGGCGAAATTGCGGACTTAGATTGGCGGTAAGGATACAGGTGAGGGCGAAGCGAAGAGCGATTGTAAGGACGACGGTAAGGTAGCGGCGAAGTGGCGTGAGCGTA
>JAHLJT010004567.1:201381700-201420734 GCA_031308135.1 Acheta domesticus | reverse complement strand
CTCACGAGCATAGTTACGTTAAACTCTTGGTTCGGGGCAAAGTACGCACTACGACGACAGGCTCAGAAATAATCGAGACTACCTCACGTGCACCTAACACACACTAACAGATTGCTGTTGCGTAAGTGTATACGCGGAGTAATTTCTAGTTAAATCGCATTTTATCACACACGCACTCTGAGCAAAAAAACAACTTTGAATGCATCACGTTTTTCATGCCTAAGTGACAACCACCAAGCCGCCCCCGAGGCATTTGGCGAACAAAACCCAATTCAAATTGCGGCTGGACGGCAGCCGACGTTGCGAAAAAAAGGGGGCAGTTCCTGTCGCCGAGATTACACCGCAGAAACGCGCTGTCGGGCGAAACGGGTGGAACGGCGTGGAGCGGACGCCGGGGTCGCGCTGGGGTTGGGCTGGACGGGGGGAGGGGCACTGGGGCGGAAGCGGCGGTGATGATGGGAAGGATGGAATTCACAAGACAGCGCGATTTGATGGATGATGGATTGTTAGTGGTTCCGGGCGCGTCACCTACTGAGGTCATTCGTCCCATAAGTGCACTGCATGTTTTCATCGGAAAGTGATAGTGAACTTACCCCAATGGATGGAGATACGATGCCGACGTACCATCGACTAGAGAGGTTTCCACAACCAGGTATTTCCCACTAGGGCACCGCCCCAGTCGGGACAAGCTCTAAGCCCCCGACCGGTCTCCTTGCATATGTGGTGGTGTAGGGCATGTAAGTGTGTGTGTAAGTGGTGAGGATAGAATAAGGAAGAGGAAGGAAAGATCGCGAGCGGTCCGTGGCCTGTTTGTTAAGGTACTGCTTCGGCATTCGCCTGATGGTGATTGGAGAAATCACAGAAAACTACTGACCAGAGCAGTCGGTCGCTAGAATTCTCCCCCACACAGCGTCTAAATTCGACCTACCTGAGAAACAAGTGTTCAAAATCAAGTTACTGTCGGTGCGCAAACCTAGGACCTCTCAGTTAGAGGCACTGCAGTGACAGACAGCACTGAGCCACTTGTCCCAGTTGGTTTGATGGAAGTGCTAACGAAAATGATTTGGTTGTCAGGATATAAGAACGGTGATTAAAAGGGACGAGAGGAAAGGAGAAATACAGGATCTTTAGTTTATCTTGCAACTCATGTCTGAGAGCACTTGTTCTTGTTTTGGTAATTTGGCAACCGCGACTCTTTTACACCTTTCAAGACAGCCGTGCCTGACACGTCTGGACAGCAGAGGAGGCAACCGTCAGGTCATAAGCTGCAGCAAGTTTCCTGTTTCTTTGTAGATCCCATTCAAGAGTGTCGGCGGGCAGGTACACGGCTCTCATGCCGAAATCTTTTCACGCTGCACAGAGTGGGTGGGGTGGGGTGGGCTGAGGCATGAGCGTGGAAACAAAATGTCTCTTTAAGCAATTCTGCCCAGTATGCTGAAAAAACAAAACTGTAATATTAATGTGGAGGGGAGTTATCGATTTATTTACAGCAACGGAACAATAATTATTTTAGTAAAGCCAGCTCAGAGAGAAATCGAAAAGATATATCCTGAAATATTACCGCCTAGCTCTTCATTTTATAACAATAATAATAATGTATTATTATTATGGAATCTGCATATTAAACAATTAAGAAAACTACTCATACCTAGAAATGTTATGAGAGTAATTACCGCAGAGGCCAAAAGTTAGAAATCGAGGTGGAGCGTAGCGGAGCCGAGATTTTAATTTGGACCAGGCAGTTATAACACTGTGCCATTTTGTGGTATGTTGAGCATGTTATCGGTCAATCTCACGATTTTTGCGAAAATATATATTACTGCGATAGTAAACATATGAACTCTGTTGTTGGGGCATGTTACTATGATATTGTGGGGTATTGCTTGCGATATATCTATTTAAACAATATTCGTATATTGTCGCGACGGGACATAAAGGGATCAAGTAAACGCGTAGTTCTGATTAACATGCCTGTTTATTTTTTAGCTTACATGTTGGTCCCTGCTCCTCGTGTCACACGCGCCCCTGCGTCCGTCGGCTCCGGCGTCTTCGTCACACTAAGGCAGGGTCGTTCCGTTGTCGAAGCGCAGACAGCGGCTCCAATGACCGAGAAGGCCACGGTCAGGAGTGCCACACAGAGGATCCGGCACTAGCGGTCCGCCTGGCCAAACGGCCCGTAAGCCGCGGTCAGGAGTCCTGTGCAGTGCCTTCGCCGCTGGCGGCCCACCCTTCCAACTGGTCTCCCCGACACTAGGCGCTGCCGGCGAAGAGCTCTCTCGACGTCTGCTTCCACACACTGCTGTATACCACACTCTCTGAGTCTCTCTGTGACAGCTAGCTCCGAGGGCGCAGATTATATACCCGCCCTCGGAGCAAGGGGTGTCCTGACTCAACCTTAGTGTGACGTAGACTCTCGGTTTACTCTTGGGGTTGCTACCATCCCCGGCGTGAGTTTGGCCATCCCTTACAGTACAGAGTTCACGCCGGGGAGGCGGTCAAAGTGCGCCCGTACACCCTGTGCGTCACGGCGCCCTGTGTGTCACGGCGCCCTTCTATAGGGGATGACACACCGCGCTGACCTCACCGGCCGCTGTGCCGCCCCGGCGCCCGGACCCGATAAGGCCCGCTCTCTAGCAATTCGTTTTGCAGAAATGTCGCCTGGCGACATCACCCCGCCGGCGAAAACAGGAGGCACGTGACACTAGTTATTCTATTCGTACTTACAGATACAGATATACATTATAAAACGCATTACAGAAAAGGGATACAAGATCATTCGTTATGTACAGAAACTTAAACACATAGACATACACATAAAGAAGCTTAAAACCAATTTTATCAATAACACTTATTTCTTTCCACTACACTCGTATATATATTCTTCTCTTTTTTTTTCACTTAACACAAGCACTTCTCACTGTACACTGACGCCTTTCTTGACTTCTTATCACTGAACACTAACATTTTTAATTTTATTTTCATTAACACTCGCTTAGTTCTGCAAATGTCAGTTCCTGCTGAGGTACGAAGAGCGTCCCTGGAGCTGCGGATCCCGCTTGGTAGATGGCCATCGGGAATACCACTGCGGGCGCTGGATCTGCATGGTGCTACCAGAACAAACGAGGCACTATGAGGGTTGGGAGAAATGCTGACTGTCTATTCTCTCCAGTTCATGTTTGCCTTTTCGCCCCCACTTTTGTCAGTACGCCTTGCGCCTTCGTTGGTTGTGGCGCTTGCGGGAGGCTCTTAGCGAAAGTGCAGGTGTGTGGATTGCTGGTTGGAGAGTTCCGCCTGGCAGCCGAGTAACGATGGTTGTTGCGGCCGGCCGTAGCGTCTGAGGATGGTTGGTGCAAAGCGTGGGCGTCCTCTGCATTGGGGCGCCCACCGGTGGAGTAGTCAGCTTCTTCCCCCGGTTCAGAGAATAGGGTGCGGCCTGGTGTCCTAGGATGCTGCATGGGCGGGGGTGTACTGCCCAGCCATCTGGTGTTCCCTGGTTGGTCTTCTGCATTGGAGCACCACCAGGCGAAGTACTCTGTCTTTAGTATTTTCGCCATCGCTGCGTGCGGGGTCGTAGATTATATCTTGAGTGAGGCGGGTACTGGGATGTTGATGGAGTTTCAGAGGTAGGCGGTGGGTTCTGTGTGAGCAGAATATCGGTTTGCCTCGGTGGATCAGTTGAGTTTTGAGGTGGCGGGCATGTGGGTGGAGTTTCAGATGATAGTGGTGTATTCTGGGTGGGTTGGGTATCTGTATGCCCGGGATGATCGGTTGAGTGATGTGCCCTGGATAGTTCCGGATCAGTGACAGGGATGTTGGCTTCCAGCAGTACTTTAGGGGGTTGGGGGGTGGTGTCTGATGGCAGCAGTAACAGATTTCTCAGGTGAACTGTAAGCGTGCGGCCTTCCTGTAATTCTTGTATGTCGAAGGTTACCGCACTTCTGATCTTAGTAACTCTATATGGTCCTATCCATCTTGGTGCGAGTTTCTTAGTTTGATGCGGTGACAATACCATATTTCGTAGGAGTACTAGGTCTCCTATATTCAGCGTCTGAAGTCTTAGCTTTCTATTCTTCTGTTCGTGTTCATAGGCTGTGTTAGAAGCGTTATGCTCACCGGCTTGGGCGTGAGCGATCTGTAGCCTTTTTCCGTAGCACATAGTCGTATGGGGGGTCTTCCGCATAACACGGTGGAGCAGGGACCAGTATCTCCTCCCATGGCATAGTTAATTCCCTGCCGTAGACTAGGTAGGCGGGTGAGAACCCTGTTATACGATGTTTGCTATTCCTATACGCGAAAAGGGCATAATTTAAATGTTCGTCCCAGTCCCCGTGGTCCTGTTCAACGTAATGCGACATTATGGCGGAAAAAGATTGATGAGCTCTTTCTAACCGTCCGTTGGCGGCTGGGTTGTAAGCTGTAGTAAATATGGATTTGATTTGTAATAATTTGCAAACGTTTCCCATTAATTTAGATGTAAAGTTGGATCCCCTGTCAGTGAGCAAATACTTAGGCGTACCGTGCCGTGTCACTATATTTTCTACAAATGTCCTGGCCACTGTTTCTGCGGTTTGATCTGGAATGGCGAATGCCTCTGGGTAGCGCGTGAAATAGTCCTGGCAAGTAAGAATGTATCTGTTTCCCTTGTGTGATGTCTTAAAAGGGCCCATAATGTCTAGTGCCACCTTTTCGAAAGGATACGTCGCTTCCGTTACTGGTTGAATAGGGACCGACTCTCGAATTCCCTTCCGCTTTAAACACGGTATACAGTTTTTTACGTACTTCTGGGTATCCGTATACATGCCTGGCCAGTAGAAATACCGTTTCACTATATCCAGGGTTTTCTCTAATCCCAAGTGCCCTGCCAAAGGGTTATCATGGCAGTGTTTTAAAATATACTGCTGCATGGAGGACGGTGCGCAAATCGTGAATACCGGTCCTGAGTCGGGGGTTTGGACTAGATACAGGACGCCATCCTGGTCTAGGATATAGCGCGGGTCATGGCATTCGACGCGCTTGAAAGATTCCTGGAGGTGAGGGCAGCCCCTTTGCTCGCGGGCTATGCGCGCTTTATCCCATACCGGCTCGTAATCAACATTAGTACCTACAACCGAGATGATCGGCTCCGGGATGCGAGAGAGAGCGTCTGCGTGAGAGATTTCCTTTTCGGGGGTATATCTGACCGTGAATGTGTACTCTGCGATTTCCATCACCCACCTGGCTAACCGCGGTTTTGGTTCTGGCGTGGACAACAGCCACCTAAGTGGTTTATGATCTGTGCATAGTACAAAATGTCGTCCTAGTAGATAAACGCGAAATTTACGTAGCATCTCCACGATGGCTAAGCACTCCAATTCTGTTGCGGAGTAGGATTTTTGCGTCTTAGATACTTTCTTACTAGCACAAGCAACTAGGTGTTCGCCGTCTTCGAATTCCTGTGATAGAATTCCCCCTATCGCGTTCGAACTGGCGTCCGTTGTGAGGATGAATTGTCGCGAGAAGTCGGGGAATCGTAAAACCGGAGATGAAGAGAGGCTGTCCCTCAGAGTTTCAAACGCCTTCTGATGGCGATCCTCCCATCTATATTCCGCGCCTTTCTTAGTGAGATCGGTGAGAGGGGCTGCTACCGCGGAGAAGTTGGGAAGAAACTTCCTATAGAATCCAACGAGACCCAAAAAGGACTGTAGTTCTTTTACACGTTGGGGTACGGGGAAACTACGGATGGCTACTGTTTTCTCTTCGTCTGGTTCTATTCCCTTCTCGGAAATGACATGACCCAGGAAAAGCGCGCGATTTTTAAAAAATTGGCACTTATTCAGTCTTAATTTTAAGTTGGCTTTATTGAGTCTCCTAAAAATCTCTCTTAGTCCCGCTAAGTGGGACGTTATTGTTTGGTCATACCGGAGAATATCGTCCAAGTAGAATACGCAACCGTTGTTCCCTAGGCCGTCCATGACTGTGCTCATAAGCCTCATGAAGGTGGCCGGTGCATTGGCTAGACCGAAAGGCATCTTGTTGCACTGATAGTGCCCATAGGGGGTGCTAAAAGCTACAAACTCTTTGCTAGTTTCCTCCATTTCCACCTGCCAGTACCCATTGCACAAGTCTAAAATACTGAAATATTTGGACCCACCCAGTTGGTCAAACACTTCGTCCATGTTTGGAATGGGGAACACTTCCTTTTTGGTGACGTTATTGAGAGCTCGGAAATCTATACACGGCCTATACTTGATAGGTTCTCCCTCCGCTGTCTTTTTCCTTACAAGAATAATGGGTGCGGACCAGGGGCTTGTGGAGGGTGATATGACGCCCTGGTCTAACATGTTTTTAATTTCTTTCTCTAACGCATCTCTCTGGGAGTGTGGTATTCTGTACGGAGTTTTCCTAATCGGTTTTGAGTTCTCTACTTCGATGGAGTGTTTTACTACACCTGTGCAGCCTAGTCGTATCTTTCCGTGGACAAATGTTTCTCTATACTCTAGGATGAGTTCCTTTAAACTATTGACGGCTTCCGGAGGCGTGGAGCTAAAATCGAATTGTGACAGAAGATCTTCTTCGACAGGTTCCTCCGGCCATGTTTCTACTTCGGCTTCAAGGTTCGCAACGCGGGGTACTTCGGCATCGGTCGCCCATACGCGGAAACTAATCACGGAACCCTTACGCAACACTTTATGCTGACTAGTCTCATTACATAAGAGGAGGGGTGCGCGGCCTTCCGCCGTGACAGTCGCTAGGGTGGGTAAAATGTTAACTTCTTTATACTGATCTAGAATTTCAATTTCCTTTCCTTCAAAGCCAGGAACCTCAGTGCTCGTAAATAAAATTGTGTGAGGATTTATTGTAATTTTTTCTACTGTAATGATTCTACCAGGGGCATCTTCCTGGGTAGTACTTACTCTCTCAGCCACCTTGTGCGGCTCACCACTACCCGCTACAATGTCTTCCCCTATGCCGGCTAATGTACCTTGATCTCCTTCACGTATTTCTCTCGCATCATCGCATTTCCCTATGGGAGGCTCATCGTTCTCCGGTGACGACAGACCGTTCGTCTCGCTCGAGTAAATGCCGTTGCTCGAGCCCTTCTCTGAATGTGGCACCACCATAACATTTTCCTTTGGTGACACATCTACTGGCCTCAGAACCTCTGCACTTAACTCGCCCTCAATAGACCCCCAAACGTCTGTACACACCAAAGCTACTCCTTCCCCCTTACTCAGCGACATACCTGAAATACCGTGATTCTTTCCATCAAGATCTACTAGCTTCCCGACCGTAGAACTGCCCTCCTCACAGGTTTGCCAATGAATTTCCGCTTCTCCTTCGGCCCGGCCTGGCCTCGCGCCCACCTCTTCCGCTAAGTCCCCACTTCAACCGTCGCTCTGCCGTGTAACAGAGCCTTCCCCGCCTGACACGGTGATCGGGACAAGAATCTCTCCACTTAATTCGGTTTCCACGTGCCCTAAAAGGTCGATACTGGTTGCTAATTCATTTCTTATTTCTATGGGTTCCACTTCCTCACCCCAGCTACTCATTTTATCTATCTTAACTTCGCTTCCTTCAATGCTGTTGTAGACGGATTGCACTCTAATCTCACTGTTTTCCTCATTAACATTGATTTCTGTGTTCCCTTGCTTACTTCGGCAGTCATTCTCTGGCTCCTCGGTTACGAGTTCGACTAGGTTTGTTCTCTCACTGTAATAGGTTGATTTGACTTTCCGGGATTCTAGTTTGGTTATATGTCCACCTGAAATTTCCATTTTCCGTTCCTTTACGGAGACGCGGCTGCCATGCCTCACCATACCTGATCGTATACCTGATCGTCAATTGTGAACGGAACAAAGCTTTGACCTAGGGTATGAAGTTTATGACCCGAAGCGCTCCTTACCGGGGTGCTATACGGAGTCAGTGGGAGTCGGTCGAATGGAAATGCCCTGCTATGAACTATCGTAAGTGCCGCTCCCGTGTCTACTAAAAATTTGCTTGGCTTTCCTAAAATGGAGATGTTGATGGTCATCCCTACTTCCGGTTTAACAGCCAATATTAATTCGTCCCCGGCCTTGTGGCCGGGTTTTTCCCGTT
Source organism: Acheta domesticus (assembly GCA_031308135.1). NCBI lineage: Eukaryota > Metazoa > Arthropoda > Insecta > Orthoptera > Gryllidae > Acheta > Acheta domesticus. The sequence continues at coordinate 201,412,658 of JAHLJT010004567.1, read as the reverse complement.
TCCCGCACTGGAGGAGACTGAAAGGCTCGGACATACCACCGGAAGGTGGCCAGATTGGTTACACCTACCGCACATAGCCAAGGGACAGTTCCTACTAAGGTGGTCATGTTCGCCGCAATTGTAGCACTTATTAATCCTTTTCGGACAGTAGCGCGCTATGTGGCCGACTTCCTGGCACTTGTAGCAACTCCGGGGGTTTCGTGGCGTGTTGTCGCTGGCAACATGGACTGCTTGAACGCGATCTGGTGCCGGGCTTCCGTTCTGTGAAATGTGCGCGGGAAAAAATGGCTGCGGGGACGGATACTGACGCCCTTCATCCACGTAGTGAGTCGGGGGGTTCTGACGGTAGGTCGCGCTGAAATGACCACGTGCGCTTGAAGTACCCTGAAGTAATGGGGAGTTTGATACTGTGGGTGGGACATGAAGTGAACTCCGGGGGGGCAAGGGCTGGCCGGACAGTCTGCTCTCGATTAAATTTATAAGAGTATTTTGTAACGTGCCGATATCGTTCGCCACGGAAGGGTACATCTTGGCATTAGCCTCCTCTAAGCATGCAAATTCTTCCGCTTGTACTAAGTCTGCCGGGTCCCGTATGGATACAAAACGTGCTACATCCCCCTTCAGACCTAACAAAAATTGAGACAAAAGCCGGTCGCTTAAGTGCTTCTGAATAACTGCGTGCTCACTGTTCGGGGTGGCGGCGGTTAGTAATTTTCCTAAACGTCTTAGTCGCGTGGCGAATTCTCTTACGGATTCTAGGGGTTGCTGTTTACAGTTACACAACATGTTTTCTATTGTCGCCCTGGAGTGCCGCGGAGTGAAGCGCTCGGTTAAGGATTTTGTGAAATTTGCATATGACTGAACTGTCTGAGGACTGCTTTCTACGAATTCTGCTGCTGTGCCTGCTAGATGCAGCCTTGCCGCTCCTATCGTCTGTCTTTCATCCAACCGCTATAATGGCTAACCAACTTGAGACGATTCAGGAAGGTGTCTACGGATACGCCGTCCTCTCCATTGAAAATAGGAATCCAGTTAAATAAGGTACTCGTGGGTGCTAGCGGAGTCTGGGCCGGAACTTCATCGGCGTTGATTGGATTTATTGAGGAAAAAAAATCCCACGGGTCATTTGGTTGGCTCCCGGACAAATCCATTTTATTAATTTAGCGCTTTTCTCATAAGAAGAAGAACGATATACTGATTACGCGCTTCCCTTGATCCCGCCTACCTAGGTGGGTCGAGCTGCAGCGGATTTTGTTGAATGTTGGCCGAACATTATTTTGAGTAGTACTCCTTAAGAATTAAATACATTTTCTGCGAAACATTCCCAGACAAATGGAAAATCAAATTCCTATTGCAGCTAGACCCCACACCTGACGCCAATATGTCGCGACGGGACATAAAGGGATCAAGTAAACGCGTAGTTCTGATTAACATGCCTGTTTATTTTTTAGCTTACATGTTGGTCCCTGCTCCTCGTGTCACACGTGCCCCTGCGTCCGTCAGCTCCGGCGTCTTCGTCACACTAAGGCAGGGTCGTTCCGTTGTCGAAGCGCAGACAGCGGCTCCAATGACCGAGAAGGCCACGGTCAGGTGTGCCACACAGAGGATCCGGCACTAGCGGTCCGCCTGGCCAAACGGCCCGTAAGCCGCGGTCAGGAGTCCTGTGCAGTGCCTTCGCCGCTGGCGGCCCACCCTTCCAACTGGTCTCCCCGACACTAGGCGCTGCCGGCGAAGAGCTCTCTCGACGTCTGCTTCCACACACTGCTGTATACCACACTCTCTGAGTCTCTCTGTGACAGCTAGCTCCGAGGGCGCAGATTATATACCCGCCCTCGGAGCAAGGGGTGTCCTGACTCAACCTTAGTGTGACGTAGACTCTCGGTTTACTCTTGGGGTTGCTACCATCCCCGGCGTGAGTTTGGCCATCCCTTACAGTACAGAGTTCACGCCGGGGAGGCGGTCAAAGTGCGCCCGTACACCCTGTGCGTCACGGCGCCCTGTGTGTCACGGCGCCCTTCTATAGGGGATGACACACCGCGCTGACCTCACCGGCCGCTGTGCCGCCCCGGCGCCCGGACCCGATAAGGCCCGCTCTCTAGCAATTCGTTTTGCAGAAATGTCGCCTGGCGACAATATCGTGGTTTGAAAAAAGATGGATACAAATAATTCTCCTGAAGTTAAAGATAACTAAAGAAATGACATTCGGTGAGGAAGTTGGCGCGTCGATTTCCAGTGGCGACACCTCAGATCGTCAGTAAATATGATTACCGAAGAAGAGTTTCATTTGATGGAATGCGAGGAAAATGAAATTAATTTACCTAAAACACATTTTAACTGCACTATTAAAACTTATTACAATGAACAATAATTATCCCAAAAACTAATATGAGTTACTTTTATTCTGAATTATTTGAATCTGATTTGTTTTCTAAACCGACTTGTTTCTTTCTTAATAAACATTTGACTTGCGATGAATCAATGGTTGTTTATTCACGTTGCCAAAGATGTTAAAACCCGATGCTAAGGATGTTAAATTGCTTAACATACAGATAGGTACACGCCTGTAGGGTTGCATGTTAAAATGGGCTAAAGACGCATGTGACCGATAAAATGATTAAAAATACTAATAAAATGTAACTAAGTAGGACATTAATAATTATTGAAATAATTAATAAAAAGTAATAAAATATAATTATCTTAAAATGACAAAAAAACTGACAGTCGAGTAAATGCTCAAAGTGACCACCGTTTATGAAGAGACAGGCGTTTACTGTTTTCAGTGTAGTGGCTGCAGTACGTTGAAGAGTAACAAGGACAGAATACGTGCTTTCTCTTTCTTCCAACTAAAATTAGACACATTCTCTCAACCCGAAATCTGAGGGCACGCGACCGCTTCGCTAAAAGTGAAAGGGTGTCGAAGGTATTTCACGCGTTGCCAAATTGGCAAAACAAGAGTTGGTGTTTCCAGACCTGGGTTGCAAGATACGATAAAGACCCGGTATATAATCAGGCGGGAGTGACATGTAGGCAGAGTTTAGAGGAAAGGAGAACAGGGATAAGAGACGATAAGAGAAAGGAGAATGGAGATAAAAGGGGACCAAAGAAAGGAGAAAATGAGGTGAAGTAGAGATGAGTAATCTTGTACGACAGGAGTGAAGAGAAAATTGACTGTTAGGAAGTGGTGAGGAGGTAAGAAAAAGTGATGGAGAAGACAGAACAGGGCAAATGTAACGAAGTATTGATGAAAACTGGCTCGGTTGTCAGGAAAGAGGAGCGGCGATATAAGGAGCAGCAGTAAAGGAGAAAGATCATGCTAAAGGGAGGTGAAGGAGCAAAATGGTGTCACTTTAGATTAGATTTATTACTAATTCTGCAATTAAATTTGAGGACTTGGTGGCAGAATACACTAATTTAACATTACATAACTTAACAATTTTACAAAAATTACAAACTTTACAAATTAACGTGAACATTTCACGGTGTGAGCTTTCGTAGCACTCCACTTCACCACCACTTCACCGCACTGCTGATCACTGAACTGTAATGTCTTTCTTACACATTCTTTTTCCTCTACTTCACAACACCACTACACTGCACTCCACTTGCAACGTAAGGTGACAAGGGAGTAATAAAAGATAAGGTCGAGTAACGTGCGTGCAGTTCAACGGGTCGAGTTTAAAGGAGTAGAACGGACGAAAATACGACAGAGTAAGATATAGGGGAGCTTCACGAACTGGCTTAAGTTGTTAGTAAGCAGAAAAGAACAGTGCACTGGGATTGAACGAGGGTGGTGGGGCAAAGTGACGGAATAGTAGTAGGGAGATGAATGTGAAAACGAATGAGGCAAAGAGGTCGCATGGAGAGGCACAGAAGTCTGAAAGCAAGGGAATGAAAATAGAGCTGACCGAAGATTGCAACCCTGCAAGGAATTGTGATGAGGGAGAGAGAACTTAAATTGACCGGTTTGATTGAGCAATGCATGTTTTGAAAGGCAATGTGCATCGATTGATCTGTAAATGTGGATCGAGGGCCAGAAGATGAGTTTGCAAGAATGTAAGAGGTACTGTGCCTAATCAAGTCATTGAACTCGTCTACGGCAATGGAGTGGATACGATGAGTCGGCAGAAAACGGTCAGGCAACACAGACAAAATAAAAGGTGAGAGCGAAAATTAAGAGAAAGCAGCGGAGAATCTTTGTGAAATGACAACAGATGCTCGGGCATAATGCCATTTATTAAGATGACATATGTGTTTACAATGAAGATGAAAGTTACTACGCAGGTGCAAGGCAAGAACTCAAAATATAATACATCACAAATACATGAACAAAGTAAGAAATAAAATGTAAAAAATAAATAAAATGTAGTTAAAAGAAATTTGGAGAAACAAAAAACTAATTGAGGTTCCCAAACGGAACTGGAAAGTATTTCAGAAGTCGATTATGAACTGAAATCAAGATTACTCTTTCCAATATTTTGTAGAACATCGATAATGGACATTTCGTAAAATCGTATTTCTTGATATCCTGAATTTCTGTAACTTTTCACATTCCTAATAAATTTGAAACCAGACAACTCAGATCTGCATTACTCTAAGAGTTCGATGTTCTGCATTTCTTCTTTTCACATTTAGATTCGAAATATGAACATTCCACTGAACATCGAACACAAATACTCTTTCAGCGGTGATAAACAAACTGGTGTGTGTGAGTGAAGAACAATGGAAGATAATATGTGGTATGAGTTAATGATATGAAATTAGTTTATGAATGCAGAGTAATTGCGATATTACGCATTACCAGGGAGTTGACAACGGTTGCGGTTGCGGTTGTGGTTTCGGTGGCGATGACAGTGATACCGCAAGTAGGTTTGCGTAACATATTATCGTTTATGTAATTGGGTGGGAAGACGATTACAGCTAAGAAGAGTAAAAAAGAAACTAGCGAAAAATTGTATAGTGTCCATGTTTTCACGTCAACTTTATTTATTGTATTTTCAGCCCAAGTACATCCCTTAAGGGCAAACACCTTCCACCTTTCAGTAGGGTTGGTTCATACAATAAGTAATACATAAATCAAAATAAAATAGACAGAATATAGATTGAGACACAATAAAAGTACATAAATACATTTCACTGGCATGGTAATTAACAAAATTGAAGTTTCAATTTAAAAAAAAATAGGTTTAAAGGTATTGTTATTTTCTGTTGTCAAATTCAGTATGGGGCATTTGCGACCACGCACTGAGTACTGATAGTTTGCTTCGCTGCAAAGTTACAAACTAATTAACAGTGTATTATATTTTATGTTGTGCAATTACCATCCACATGACTACCGTGAAGTAGAAACTTAAGTATCTCGCATTGTATCCGTACGATCTTTCGGAAGAGGTTATCGCCAAATATGTGCTTTAAACAATTATATGAAAATTTATTTACATGCTTAGAGACAATTTCGAATTCCATAAGTTCTGTATGCATATCTTTGCGATTCTTTATATTGTGCGGTGAAAATACCCATAACTAGGAATTTGTGAAGATGAAAAAACAAGTTTGCTTCTCTCATTACCGAACATTAAGTTTAAGTGTAGATAATGAGTTATAAAACATGAAATATGCAAAGAAATTTCTTTTAATGAATGCCATGTGTATTCAAAGGAGCGAATGTTATTCACAGTATCGAAATTCAGCGAGAAGACGGAAGGAGTTTTCTCTCATCACATCGCACTCTCGTGTAAACTGCTGTACTGAGGGTATGCATGCATTTAAATGGTGCTGGCTAAGATTCTGAGAGGTAAAGTAGTCTGTCATCACCACTTGCTGACGTGCTACCATCAGCCACTACTCGCTGACCTCTACCTACCGCCACCCGCTGGCCACCTTCCCCTTTGGTACTCTAACTACCACCCTGTCGCCGCCTTGCCATCTCTGCGCTGCTGCATTCGCTGCCCTCGTCCTAGGAGGCCTCCCAACTCCGCTGCCTACCCTTCCTCGCTACTACCCGTCCTCTCCGCCCCGACACAACTTTATATTCTTTCTGGGAGTTACGACATGATATACGACTATCTAAAGTCAAGCTCCCGGTATGAAAAATAATAATATACTTTAATGATAATGACACATAATATAGTTCGAATTTCAAACAAAAATAATTTGATTTCTCCCGAAATCTCTTCGCTCTCCCTCTCTGGCCAGGACCGTCTCGTCGTGCTCATCCCAATGACCCGCAAATCAATGAGATTCTTCGATCAGTTTCCAGAATTAAATGAGCAAATACCGAGATGAGCCCTTTTTTTGGCTTCTGGACAATTTATGTAGCTTCGCTATGCGCACATTTCGTTGAGTCCTCCGTTTTCTATTTGTGGTAGGAGTAGATCCGGGACTGTGGATTTCTATTTTGTTGGCAATACTACAACTGAAACCTATAGTTCGTTTACCAATGGAAATTCGTTATCTACAGCACGGAAGCAAAAATTTAAAGCTTTCACATGTTGCTAACCATGCTTTGTTATTACTTTTATTCAGCCTTCAACTATGTACTGTAAAAGGGTAGGTTAGGGATTCAAGAAAACGCGCAAACATTATACATCCCATACGTCACATTCAGTTTTTACAATTTTTGACAATAATAATCCCCGACGCCTACGCTCCGACCAGCGGCGCATCTTGACGTATGCCACCACGCCCTCCCTCAGCACGCCAACCCCTCCATCACCGATGCCCAAGGGCGGATCTAGCCGATCATTTTGGAGGAGGCCATCATAGATGTTTGTTAAATAATAAACATTTGTTATTATGTTGTATATTGATTTTGTAGTGTATATATGATTCTACACAATATTGTTTTTAAAATAATTACATTATTCGAGTATAAATAAATATTTAAATCAATTTTACCAAATAAAAGGAGATAACAAACGAAAATTCTAACCCTTTTGGGGGGCAGAGCCCCCCTCCGCCCTCACCATACCCCTCACCAAACCGTCTTCTCCGCCCTTGCGGAGATGCCATCATCTTCGCTGCCTCGCCTCTTAGCACCCCCTTCGCTCTCATCATCCCCTCCCCCTGCGGCTCATCTAGCCCTCCTTCCGCTGCGGCCAGCGCCTCTGCCGTTTTGCGCGTTAACCACGAAAACAAATTAAGCCGCAGAAGGCCTCCGCTTCGCGCCAATTACCCCGCTCACTAACAAGCGGCGCGCGGCGGGGCTCAGCGGGCTGGGACGCTTGGGCCGGGGCGGGGCGGGACAGGGGAGAGCCGGGGCGGGGCGGGGAGGGACGGGACGGGGAAGGGCGAGGCGGGAGGGTCGCGGCGGGGTGGGACGGGGTGGGGCGGGAGAAGCGCGGCAGGGGCGGGACGAGGTGGGTAGGAGCGGGGGAAGGACGGGGAGGAGAGGGGCGGGGAAGGAGGCGGGCCGGAGAGGGGGCGGGAGGGGCGGGGGCGGAAGGGGCGGGGGCGGAAGGGGCGGGGGCGGAAGGGGCGGGGGCGGAAGGGGTGGGGGCGGAAGGGGCGGGGGCGGAAGGGGCGGGGGCGGAAGGGGCGGGGGCGGAAGGGGCGGGGGCGGAAGGGGCGGGGGCGGAAGGGGCGGGGGCGGAAGGGGCGGGGGCGGAAGGGGCGGGGGCGGGAAGGGGCGGGGGCGGAAGGGGCGGGGGCGGAAGGGGCGGGGCGGAAGGGCGGGGGCGAAGGGGCGGGGGGCGGGGGCGGAAGGGGCGGGGGGCGGGGCGGAAGGGGCGGGGGCGGGTCAGCCGCTCGGTGCTCACAGGAAGGTGGAGGATGAAAACGAAACACCTGGACGCAAGAGCACGGGAATTAAATGCTGTGTCACATTTCTTCCTGAGTTCATCAGCGAAACAGCAGAATATAAGCTGTGTCCAAAACAATTGAAGGGTTCAGCTCTAGGGGAGTTCTGCGACACATTTTGGACAAAAATACGATAACGACTCGCCAAATCGATTACCACGAATACATTATGTGCGGGGATGATGGTGCTTGTGTAATAAATGATGCTGTACTAGGGAGGCACTTTTTCTTGAAACTGTAACACGTAATGTGAGGTTGATACCACTACCTTATTTCTCAGAATGTGTAATATGTGATATAGGACTACCTGAAGCCTAGAATTTAAATAAAAATTATTTAAAAATAAATGTATGACCGGCCAATGCGCGATGATTATTATGAATCGTTGATCAACTCACTTGAGATCTACTTCGCAGAAAAGCACAGACGTTTACTGTAGAAATCCAAAGAAATACGTATCTAGAATGTGTCATTCGCCTCATATCGTAATACACGTTCATTCATTATGATGAACAACGTTTGGTACTTCGGCGATCGCCAGAGTAGGGTGCACTTTTAAATGGTGAAATTATTATTTTTTCTTCAAAAACAGATATTACGAATACTTTTAATTGCTTAATAATTTCACATGTGTTTTAGAAAATATTTCACTTACTATTCACCAGAATGAAATTTCAACCAACTGGATTCACAGAGGAACTTACCTGAAAACAAGAGAAATCGAGTTAATAAAATATGCACATCAGATATAAACTCTGAGTGAAGTAAAAAGTATGGTTGTTTTTGAAATAATTGTATGAAAAATTAGTATGAATTAATTGTAGATAAAAATATTCTGATTTGTCATTAAACAAATTAGAGAAAATGTACCACAACAACATAATAATACATAGATTGTCCTTTGTCACGTTTTCGTCAAAATTAAAGTAATTTACTAACCACGTACGGTATCCGATAAAACGTATTACGTATGGTGCATCGATTACTACTTTTCGTGTAATTTTAGCGATGCTAGTGCTGCAATCATGCAGTACTACGAAAACATTTGTAATTGTTCTATGACCAGGGATCCGGGATTCACAATTTTATATTCTTTCTGAGGGTGACGACATGATAAGGGACTATCTAAAGTCAAGCTCTCGGTACGAAAAATACTATTAATATTCTGTAACAATAATGACACAAAACATAGTTCGAATTTCAAACATAAAAATAATTTGAAATTGTACAAATTATCCAAATGTCCACACATCAGAACGCATCTACAACAAACCATAATTTCAGACACACGTAACACTCTTTTTCAGAAACTGAATGCCTCACATCTCTCGAAGAATCATCCAAACGCCTCAATCCGCGGCGTCCGTTGCTGAGCGCTCGCCTGCGGGGGTGGTCGCGCGGCGTATTGGGGGCTCCATTCGCCTCCAAAATAAATACCGCACATCGATTGCCGGCCGCAAGGATTGCCGGTCGGAAGGAGCGGAGCGGCGACGAAAGAAGGGCGGCGAGTTGAGGGCTCGCATGGCGGCGGCGGCGGCCGCAAGATAAAGGGCCCTGCAGGGCAGCCCTTGAGAAAGCGCAGCTGCCCCGCGCCACCCCCCACCCCGACACCCCCCGCGACGCGCAATCTCGGCTCCGCAGGCGGAGGACGCCGGCGGCGCTCGCAGCGACGAGATTTTTATTAGCTTTACCTCGCGGTATTAAAATGTATGTCTGTCTGTTGGACCTCTTTGATTATTAGGAGTCTTTCGAGGTCCGTTGCCGATAGGTCGGGTCGGGAGCTGAGAGCTTGTCCCGGCTAGGGCGATGGCCCGCTGGTGGGAGATACCTGGTTGTGGGGGAAAAACCGCGCTAGTCGACGGTAGGTCAGCGCCGGACCTGGCCATCCAGCGGGGAAAAGATCACCGCCACGTCCTGATGAAAAAACACACACTACATTTACGGGACGAATAACTCCTGTAGTTGACGCGCCCGGAAACACGAACAATCAATCAATCAATCAAGGTCCGCACCGGGAGAGGTGGCTCAGGGCATCAACTGATCACTACACTGCCTCTAAGTAACGACGGTGGCAGGATTTTCGACACTCGCTTGTCAGCTAGGTCGAGTTCAGACGGTGTCTGGAGGAGAATTCTAGTGGTCGGTTGATCTGTTCGGTAGTTTCTCCGATTAACACCAGGCGACAGCCGGAGAGAACGAGCTAAGGACAGCGCTCGATCTTTCCTTCCCCTTCCATGCCATATCCTCATCCCTTACTTACACACACCATACACTACCATGCCGGGAGACAGGTCCTTGTGTTTAGAGCATGAGGCGGTACCTTCGCTGGTGGGAGATGACTGGATGAGGAAAACCCCGCTATTCGACGTTAGGTCGGCCCCGGATCTCATCTTCTAGCTGGAGAAAATAGCCGCCACCTCCCGACACTATCTACTACTACGATCCACACGCACTACACATACGGGACTAACGACACTATCCGTTCAGGAGCCCTTAATCACTAATCAAACAATGAGTTCTGTTGGGGTTTGTCTTATTTTCTTCCCGCCGGCTGAGGCTGTCTAATCTCCTGGCATGGTCCCCAAAGCACTTACTATAGTGTCTATGTTCTGGCGTTGAAGTGGTCCATGGACCCGTAATTTCGGTGTGTGCTTACTACAACCAACTACGAACTGGTAACGTACCCCGTGAGTGGGAAAGCGGCATCTGCCTCGCTGTATTCCGCGACTCACTATCTCGCTTCGCGCAGCCGAAGGGCGCTGACGCTTCTCTCGCCAAAGATATTTTTGTTAGCTTTACGGTATTAAAATGTATGTCTCTAGTAGAAGTACAGTTATATCTGTTTCATTCTTATGAGTCTTTCGAGGTCCGCTGCTGGTGGTCTCATTTTCCTCCCGTCGCGTCGCACAGTGGGGCAGGAGGCCTCCAAAGTTGAGAATAAATATTTTAAGTGAATAGAAGAGCAGTAATGGACTGAGTTGATAACAAAAGATGTTAAATAACATAAATAAAGCAAATATAACATTATTTGTTAATTTCAAATTGCAGTGCTTTATAAAACGTTGTTTCAAAACTTGCAGATACAAAGTCTGTTAATGAAGAAAAGGTTACATTTAATGATTTTCTTTATCTGATTGTATCGTCATTGTATGACCTAGTTCTTATCAACATAATGAATCTGAAGACTCATCAGTATCATTATCTTCTGTTTCACATTGTCCTTTTCCAAGCAACATCATATTTAAAACTTCTATCATAAAGTCTTCAATTTTCTTTGCAGGAAGTTGTCTGTAGCTTATGATGACAGGGTCAGATGACACAAGAAGTCGGTAAAATATGTCTTTATTGGTTTTTATATGTATTTATTTTTTGTCATGAGAAAAATCTTCCCTAAATTTATTAATGTCCTTATTACGTGTCTCTTCAGATAACTTACCATAGGTAGTAAAGATTTCGCCAACACTGCTAGACAATGAATAAGTAGTTTGTGTACTGTTGGCGGCATACAGTACCAAGGGTATTTTTCCACAGATAACCTGGCTGTATTAACACAAAAAACTTGGAACTTTTCTAAATTTGCAAATGGCGATGAGCACTATGCGAAATCGTTCTATTAGTTTACGATCAAGACCTGTTACACGTGCCGATATCTCAGGAATTTCAAAAAACGATCGGCAGTATTACTATCAGTAGAATTGCTAAATCCAGGCTTTCGTCTGTCCACTAATAAACTCATATTTTCTTGGAATTCTTTCTGTATTTTTCGTATTTTCAGACTATCATCTTCGTTTCTCCTCTTGCCTGCCATGATTTAAGTGGAATTTTGTAGGATATGTGCAGTAGGCACTCAAAGCATCGAATCCAAGTGTGCAGTACTGAAACACCAAATTCCAAATCTGGGGAGTGAACTTCCATATTTAGACATTTTTTGATATCATCGAATCGTTTAGAAGTCTCTCAACACAAATAGCATTTGTGTGAATTTCGTGTCAGTCAGAGCATTACAAATCTTCCCGTCAATCATAGCAAATATCAAACAGTGTCTTAAAATAATATTTTTACATATCAGATTGATCATAGAGGGTTAGAGATCTGACTGTCAATGTATGTTTTCTTAGCTGCTGAAAGCTCCGCACTCTCTGGTTTCAACTGCATTCTGATTAGTCTGCAATGTGTAGTAAACGATGGGCATGGGTTTTGCCAAAGTACCGTTTTTTTGTTTTCGGAATTTCTTGTTAGCAACTGCAGCGGGACGATAGATGCCAGAAAGATACTGGAACCAGAGATATATGCTTCACTGACAGTGTCTTTATATATAGGAAAGCACAATGATGTCTGAAGCCATCTTTCATTTATATTAATAAATCTATTGTACATTCTGTTCGGACCATTTCTGTTTATATTGGGAACTAAATGATTGTATTCATTTTCTGAGGTTTCGGGACAATTAATTATTACTCTAATGTGTCCTTTCAAGAAACAAACCTATTTTTGAATATTTTTGTACCCTGTTCCCTTCATAAGACTAAGTTCATTCTAGATATGTCTAACGTCGCTTCCGGAGATACTGAAAAAGAAGAACGCACGAACTTAGAAAAAAATATTTTTTTTCGAAAAGGGCAAAAACGGGCAAAATTTCTCAGTAAATACTTCAAGTAGAATGTATGCTCAATTAAATGCAACAAAAAGTTTTGCTTGGACGCATTTGGAAGGTAACTAAATCTTTATCAATTCATGCATTTCTTGCAATTTGGCCAAAGGTTGACAAATAAATTTTTGTAAGCGTACAGGCACTAAATATTCGCAATATTATGACGATATACTTTTAATTAGCTTTCGATGTCTCAGCCATGTTAATTTAGTTCCAAAATTCCTTCGCGTTTACATTATACAAACTCAAAAACACTAGCATACATCCAGCGCGCCCTGCGTAAGCTTACCGACTGACCAGATTTGCCGATGCAAAACTCGTATCAAAACACACCAGGGAACACGTCAGTGATTGTTTGAGATAGAGTACTCCTTCCTGTACGCAGTAACAATCAGTAAACAAGAATCGGTCGACTTTTGATTTTTGAATTTTTCTCATGTTTTACCGTCTCCTGCCCGTCGGTTGGTTCTAGTTAACATCCTGGCGTGGCCACCAAGACACCACAGTCACTATTCTGCCACCGAAGTGGCCTATGGACCAGTGTTTTCGGTGTGGGCTTGCTAAATCCAATTAGCGTAACCCCCAGCCAATATAACTGCCGGAGGAAGGACCATCGCCGCGTCTAGGTTGCTCTCTGCCGTGGACCATACGGATTGATGGGATGCGGACCGTAGCCAAGTTCGCTACCTGATATCCACAGCCCCACTCTTACTAGCGTGAGGTCAGGTTCCAAGGAATGACGTCGTCCAGAATACTGCCTGACGGGTGGACGATGCCTAGTGGGCGAGTGGGAGTGATCGACCAAACATTTTATTTGCTATGGATAGTGAAGATACAATTAACAATGTAAATTAACAAAATAAATTAACAATGATTTACGTTGTTAATTTATTTTGTTCAAACTATGTTTATATTAATTAGCTTTTGAATACATACCATAATACTTGTCACATTTTCCCAGGGAACTACGGGGAGACATAATCACATTAGGTAGTACTAGCTAGATAGGATCATCGAGACCGGAAAGTATTTCAAATAAAATAAAACAAAAAATATTTCCTATGTTCAAATAAGATTTACAAAAGCTCCATCAACGCCTAATCTTGTTTCGGGCATTTGCATTCTAAACAAAGAGGCAAATTGGATTCGGTATTTCAATACTCATTTACTACATCATTCGTTAAAAACCTCCCAAAAAAACTTTACAAAGGACCGAAAAGATCTCCACGCGAGTCTCATTGTAATTAACAATACACGAGGAGAACGCCAAAGATAAGTCTCCGAAAGCTCTATCCCTTTAATAACGTAGTCCTGTTAAAACACGAGCGGAAACAAAACAGGTTGGTGGGTCAAACAAATATGCTACTGGCAGGAGACACCGCAACAGACATGGCACATGCATTCACAGTGCCACAGTGTTAAACTAACTGAGGATAAAGAACAATATTGAGTTACCCGCGCTCAGATGGCGCGGCAGAAAAAAAAGGGCCCCATGAAAGGAACCCGTATTCAGCGTGCGTGAAAGAAGCGCGTAATAACGCGGCCCCAAAGGAAGGGAACACCGAAAAACACCAGCAGAAAAAACGTGTATTCCAGTTAATTATCCTAATCACCAGAGAAAGGCTAAATACGCACAAAAAGCCCTCGCCGGGGGCTGCTCCTTAACAAAAGAGGCGGCAACGCGCGCATGGACCTCGGGCCCTTTAGCCCCGTGCCCGCTCGACAAGTGTAGGGTTTCATAAAGGGTAAAGAACAAGCGGGCGCGGCGTGCTGCGGACGCGCGACGTGTCAAGGAAGCTCCAGGGCGCGGAAGCGGGTTGAGAAGAGGATGATTCGTTCACGAGATGGTTCAGAAATGAAGAATTCACCCGGCGACGGATGGGTGCCAAAATGGTACACGGCCCGGTAAAAAAACAAGAATTACATAGCAAATATTTTGTTAATGTCACTGTTGGAGGACTTCATTATGTTAATTTGATATAAACGAAAACATTTCTGTTAATATTGTAGTGATACCGAATAGATTCAAGTTTATTCTGCCGCAAAATAACTCCACGCAGGCGGCGACGCGAGAGATGCGAGGCGCCACGGGGGCGACCCGAGGGCCAGGCGAGGCGCCACGGTGTCGGCACCCTTCGCTCCATAATTCGTCGCGGACACGTGTGCCCCAACTCTGGGTAGCCGCTCTGCACACGACCCCTTCAGTATTTTTCCACGACGCCTGGAACTCTTCCGTCAACCTCCCTAGAGATTCCTAGCCCCTCACACCCCCCCGGTCGTTAATAACTGCCCCTTTTCGACGCAAAATTAAAGCGAGAGGGAGCGATAACCAGCCCCTCTCTCACTCTTTTCTCGGCCTCGAAAACATCCTCTGGTTGGGCAGAAAATATCTAATGCGCAGTACCCTTTCGCCAATAGCAACCAGAATTCGGGTTTGTTCTAGAATATTCCAGAGTCACAGGGATAATTTTGGTAGGGGGAACGAGGTTTCCTAAAACTTGGAGCGACGAGGCACAAAAGAGAAGCTGGGGAGCTGTGTTCAGAATCGGACGCAAGTGGCGGCCGCAGGGGGGAACCTGTTATATTCTGTTGTGGCGTTCGGTTCGATGGACTTAGAAAAATTATTAAGTTTCTTGTAGAGTTTGGGTACAAGACTTCTGTGACGAACGCAGGCCGCAGAACAGTATTATGAACATTTGACAGCAATTCGTATTATATTACGTCCGATTTACGTGCGAACTCGAGACTCTCTTTTCCTTAGTGAATTTGTGCGATAATTCACGGGCTCATTAGTATCAAAGTATTGTGAGATCGACCGGGAATGAACCGACCGTGTCAGTGAATGAACTGTGCTGACCCATTCACCGCAGCGAGCAGACGGCGCTTTTGTGTTCCGGCCGCCTTGGCCGCTACCCTCGCAAGTACCTGATCTGACCTACATTTTCCGAGCGGCGCCCCTCGCTCGCCACGAACCTCGCAGCCAGCTGACCTGAGGTCGTTCAACTTCAGTGGGTGGCGCAGGCCGCCTAACAGAGGTATTTTCTGTTTGAGTGTCTTATGTCGTACCCGCGATCGAGAGGTG
Organism: Acheta domesticus; assembly: GCA_031308135.1. NCBI lineage: Eukaryota > Metazoa > Arthropoda > Insecta > Orthoptera > Gryllidae > Acheta > Acheta domesticus. The sequence continues at coordinate 201,397,131 of JAHLJT010004567.1, read as the reverse complement.
TGAACAGTACATCAGACAATCAGTGTTGACTTCCTCTCGACCGGGCGACGAAGAGGAGTTCCCGGCCGCGCATGGCCGTCAAGCGGGAATTCGCGCGCGAAGAAGAGTTTCATCTGATTGTAATCACTTTGTAATTTTTTGTTCTCTTATGTGCATGACATTTCATTTTTTTGTTTTATTTCGATTTTGGGGGCATGCTCGCCAGAGTTATCATCACCAGACCATTAGCGTTTTCTTCTTTTTTTAATGAATAAATTCAACTTGTTCTAAATTCACATGTTTGACTTCTCATTCAACCTAGGCCACCGGCTTCCTCCATCTTCGCCGTTTCAGGTAATCTGTCGACTGAGCGGGCCGGCTACCCGTCTGAGGCGCCCAACCGAAGACCCGAGGGTAGTTGCAATTGGCTTTCCCACCGTGGGGCTCGATTAACGCGAAATAATCGTAATTTTCATTTTTTAATATCCCAGATAAGCGCCCTGAGATTTCTCTGCCTAAATTATTAAATTGTTTAAATTATTAAGATGATGGATGGAAGCACGGTGTAGAGAAGTTAATAACTTATGGTCTGTTGAGGATGTCATTTTGTACTGTGTTTTCCTTGTAAGTGTCATTGTCTTGTGTTGTGTTGTGTTGTGTGAATACCGTGTGCGCGTACTAAAACAAGTGAAACCGCGTAACATTGTAAAAATGCAGGACGAATCAGGTATTGACGTGACGGGTGAAGACAGTTTTGAGGAGCCGTCGACGCAAGGTCCCACCTTAAGTGAGATCTTGCGCGTTATGAGAGAAATTTCAGATAACACTGTTGCCAAATTTGAGGAGAAATTTTCAGACAACGCCGCTAAATTGAAAGAAATTAAAGACCAGTCAGATAGCAATGTCGCAAAATTAGAGGAGAAAATTGCAAATAATGCCGCGAAATTAGAGGAGAAAATCTCAAATAATGCCGCGAAATTAGAGGAGAAAATCTCAAATAATGCCGCGAAATTAGAGGAGAAAATCTCAAATAACGCTGCCAAATTACAGGAAATGTTAGATGAACGGTTCACAGCACATGAGAGCAAGTGTGAGGACAGATTTAACCGAATCGAAAGTCATTTGGAAGCCCAAGCAAATAAATTAGAAAGTCTCGAGCAAAAACTTAACCATGAAATAGGGATTTTAAAGAATCAGGTCGAAGGCAGATGCGGGGAAATAGAGGGGAACGTAGAAAAACTCAGTCAGGAGTTGGGAAGGGCACAAGCGGAAACTACCGAAAATTTCAAAATTTTTAAAATCGAAATTCAGACCAAATTACAGGCATGCGACGACAAAGTAGAAGCGTGCTGTGAGTCGGTTACTGAAAAGATCATTGAAGTTAAGCAGGAAATGGGCGAAAAATTTAATAAAATCGGACAGAAACTCCATTCAGAAGTGTCGCATATCCACGAAAAGTTCGCGCAAGTAGGCAATATTAGTGAGGAAAACATCAGGGAGAGAGAAGCCAAATTAAAAAGGGAAATTGATCGTACTGTCCTAGAATTGGTAAAGGAGGAAATTGAAAAGGAACGCGAGAATTACCCAAATCCGAATTCTGGTGGCTCAGGCCTTCGCTTCTCGTGGGCTCCACCGCAAAACCTGTATTTTTCCGGAAAACCCGATGAAAATCCCAAAGTTTTCCTTGACCGGGCGGAAAATTACATGAATCTCACGAAGGCGGTACCTTCACACTTGAAGGCTAAATTTATGCAAGAATTGTTGAAAGGCAATGCATCTTATTGGATTTCCGCTTTAAACCCTTTCCCTCAAAATTATGAAGAGTTTCGGGAGAAGTTTCTGAATCGATACTGGGGCGAACAACGGAGATATGAGTTCGAGCGGAAGATTTTAGAATCGCGATGGGAAAACCGCCACGGGCAGTCCTATTTAGACTACGCCATGGAGAAAATCTCCGCCATCAAGCTGTGTGACCCGCAGGCAAACGACCGAAAAATCATCTGGTTACTGACAGCTCATTTCCCAACGTATGTACAGAATATTGTCAACAGCGTGGAGTGTAGAGATTTAGAACGTTTCCAAGAACTGTTGGCACAATTTGATAGAACGCGGGACAACTATCACAATGAGAACCGCGACAGATATCGCAGGCCCGACGGAAACTACCAAGGCAGGCCGCAGTGGCATAGAGATAATAGGGCCGGAGGGAACGAGGCAGATGATCGGCGAGCGCCGCCCGAATCCCGTGAGAACCGTGGACATCGCGATGAGAGAGATGGACGGCAAAATTCATCCCGGCCGGCTTCAACAAATTAGAAACGTCCCAGCTGTCTCGGTATCTGGGTGACGGACGAGTTTCTTTAGAGATACCATTTCATGCGATCATATCAGTGAATTATGCCTTTTTTGATTTTAACGAAGACGAGGATGTGACTATCAAAGAACGTGCCAGAAAATGCCCTATTATTGAATCCTTTATGGGAAATTTATGTGTCCAAGCTCTTATTGATACTGGTAGTGAAATTAGTGCTGTGTCAAAGAAATTTTATGCGCGACTTATAAGCGAGCGGATTCCAGTACCGACATTACCTACCGTCAGATGCTATGTCATAGGGGTTGGGAGAAAACGAAGCAAGCCAATTTCAATGCAGGTCCTGATTTCAATTAATATAGGAGATATGTTGTTTGATGTGCCCTGTCTAGTAATTGAAGATCTTAATCATGATGTTATTTTGGGGGTTGATTTTTAAGAGAAAACGGTGGAATAATAGATTTTTCCAGAAATGTTATGAGTTTCGGTGCCGGTAAAGAAATTATTATTCAAGATGACGGGGAAGATAGGATTGATCTTAGCATTTCTAGTGCAATTTGGGAAGGGGGGGAAACGACGAAGGGGATTATTTGCCAAAATGTGCAAAAATGTGATTTTTTGAACTATGATGAACGCTCCCAGTTGCAGACAGTGCTACTTGATTATTTACATGTCTTCGGTCGCCCCGTTCATCCAATTAAAGACTTTTGTTTTCGAATTAGGGTTACCGATGACTCGCCGTTTAAGATGAAAAACTATCCTATTCCACAAGCTTTAAGGGGGGAAGTTGATGAGACCGTCAGAAAAATGATTGACGAGGGCATCATCGAGAGATCAGTGACCGCCTATCTAAATCCGATTGTCGTTGTAAAAAAGAAAGACGGAGGGGTCAGAATTTGTTTAGACGCTCGCAGAATTAATGAAGTGACCGTTCCAGAAAATGAGGCGCCGCAGAATATTGATGATATTCTTTGGAAGTTTAACCAAACAAAAATTTTCTCAGCTTTGGATTTTTCTAGTTCGTACTGGCAAATTGCTATTCACCCAGACGACAGAAAATTTACAGGATTCTTTTACAACGGCCTCACTTATGTCTGGAAGCGGATGCCTTTCGGCCTAAAGAACAGTGGCGCAGCCTTCATTCGATGCTTAGATGGAAAATTAGGTGACGAACTCAAACTCTTCGTTACGCCTTATATTGACGACCTTGTGATTTCATCTCGAAATTTTCAGGAACATCTTTGTCATTTAAGGCGACTGTTAGAATGCCTTTCTACCAATCAAATGAGATTAAATGTAGCTAAGTCACAGTTTTGCACACGTGAAATTTCTCTTCTAGGCTATTGTGTTAATACAGAAGGTGTTGGTTCGAACCCCGCGAGTGAGTGATCAGCCTGCAGGTCTTTTCCATAAGTTTTTTCCATTGTTTACTGGACCATTTATTATTGAAGCCATTCCGCACCCTAACGTGTGCCAACTTAAAGATGCAAACGGTCTCCCAGCAGGCAAATTCAATTTTTTTAATCTGCGACCCTTTAAAGAATGAAAACTTAATTCCAAACTTTATTAATCTCTAAAATAAACTCGCCAGAACCGTACAGCTTACCGAGTAGTTCGTGATAGCCGTGCCTTCACTGTTTAAGAAATAATATTTGTAACCGTAGATTAGGGAATTCAGATTTTCTTGTAGTTTATTAGTTTATTTTATTACTCCACCATTATTAGGGTTAATGAGTTTAATTTAAGGGTAATTATTTGAATAAGACCTTTTATGTAATTGTTATCACAGAAATTAGTCGTTAGAATTCGGTACCACTTTTTTAAATTTTTTTTTTGACGAGATAAGCATCTCAGGTTTCAAAACTTCTCACCACGCCTTACGAATTTTAAAACACGATGCATATCTCTACTGCGGGAAGGGAGGCCAATGTAGTGATACCGAATAGATTCAAGTTTATTCTGCCGCAAAATAACTCCACGCAGGCGGCGACGCGAGAGATGCGAGGCGCCACGGGGGCGACCCGAGGGCCAGGCGAGGCGCCACGGTGTCGGCACCCTTCGCTCCATAATTCGTCGCGGACACGTGTGCCCCAACTCTGGGTAGCCGCTCTGCACACGACCCCTTCAGTATTTTTCCACGACGCCTGGAACTCTTCCGTCAACCTCCCTAGAGATTCCTAGCCCCTCACACCCCCCCGGTCGTTAATAACTGCCCCTTTTCGACGCAAAATTAAAGCGAGAGGGAGCGATAACCAGCCCCTCTCTCACTCTTTTCTCGGCCTCGAAAACATCCTCTGGTTGGGCAGAAAATATCTAATGCGCAGTACCCTTTCGCCAATAGCAACCAGAATTCGGGTTGTTCTAGAATATTCCAGAGTCACAGGGATAATTTTGGTAGGGGGAACGAGGTTTCCTAAAACTTGGAGCGACGAGGCACAAAAGAGAAGCTGGGGAGCTGTGTTCAGAATCGGACGCAAGTGGCGGCCGCAGGGGGGAACCTGTTATATTCTGTTGTGGCGTTCGGTTCGATGGACTTAGAAAAATTATTAAGTTTCTTGTAGAGTTTGGGTACAAGACTTCTGTGACGAACGCAGGCCGCAGAACAGTATTATGAACATTTGACAGCAATTCGTATTATATTACGTCCGATTTACGTGCGAACTCGAGACTCTCTTTTCCTTAGTGAATTTGTGCGATAATTCACGGGCTCATTAGTATCAAAGTATTGTGAGATCGACCGGGAATGAACCGACCGTGTCAGTGAATGAACTGTGCTGACCCATTCACCGCAGCGAGCAGACGGCGCTTTTGTGTTCCGGCCGCCTTGGCCGCTACCCTCGCAAGTACCTGATCTGACCTACATTTTCCGAGCGGCGCCCCTCGCTCGCCACGAACCTCGCAGCCAGCTGACCTGAGGTCGTTCAACTTCAGTGGGTGGCGCAGGCCGCCTAACAGAGGTATTTTCTGTTTGAGTGTCTTATGTCGTACCCGCGATCGAGAGGTGTGAACAGTACATCAGACAATCAGTGTTGACTTCCTCTCGACCGGGCGACGAAGAGGAGTTCCCGGCCGCGCATGGCCGTCAAGCGGGAATTCGCGCGCGAAGAAGAGTTTCATCTGATTGTAATCACTTTGTAATTTTTTGTTCTCTTATGTGCATGACATTTCATTTTTTTGTTTTATTTCGATTTTGGGGGCATGCTCGCCAGAGTTATCATCACCAGACCATTAGCGTTTTCTTCTTTTTTTAATGAATAAATTCAACTTGTTCTAAATTCACATGTTTGACTTCTCATTCAACCTAGGCCACCGGCTTCCTCCATCTTCGCCGTTTCAGGTAATCTGTCGACTGAGCGGGCCGGCTACCCGTCTGAGGCGCCCAACCGAAGACCCGAGGGTAGTTGCAATTGGCTTTCCCACCGTGGGGCTCGATTAACGCGAAATAATCGTAATTTTCATTTTTTAATATCCCAGATAAGCGCCCTGAGATTTCTCTGCCTAAATTATTAAATTGTTTAAATTATTAAGATGATGGATGGAAGCACGGTGTAGAGAAGTTAATAACTTATGGTCTGTTGAGGATGTCATTTTGTACTGTGTTTTCCTTGTAAGTGTCATTGTCTTGTGTTGTGTTGTGTTGTGTGAATACCGTGTGCGCGTACTAAAACAAGTGAAACCGCGTAACATTGTAAAAATGCAGGACGAATCAGGTATTGACGTGACGGGTGAAGACAGTTTTGAGGAGCCGTCGACGCAAGGTCCCACCTTAAGTGAGATCTTGCGCGTTATGAGAGAAATTTCAGATAACACTGTTGCCAAATTTGAGGAGAAATTTTCAGACAACGCCGCTAAATTGAAAGAAATTAAAGACCAGTCAGATAGCAATGTCGCAAAATTAGAGGAGAAAATTGCAAATAATGCCGCGAAATTAGAGGAGAAAATCTCAAATAATGCCGCGAAATTAGAGGAGAAAATCTCAAATAATGCCGCGAAATTAGAGGAGAAAATCTCAAATAACGCTGCCAAATTACAGGAAATGTTAGATGAACGGTTCACAGCACATGAGAGCAAGTGTGAGGACAGATTTAACCGAATCGAAAGTCATTTGGAAGCCCAAGCAAATAAATTAGAAAGTCTCGAGCAAAAACTTAACCATGAAATAGGGATTTTAAAGAATCAGGTCGAAGGCAGATGCGGGGAAATAGAGGGGAACGTAGAAAAACTCAGTCAGGAGTTGGGAAGGGCACAAGCGGAAACTACCGAAAATTTCAAAATTTTTAAAATCGAAATTCAGACCAAATTACAGGCATGCGACGACAAAGTAGAAGCGTGCTGTGAGTCGGTTACTGAAAAGATCATTGAAGTTAAGCAGGAAATGGGCGAAAAATTTAATAAAATCGGACAGAAACTCCATTCAGAAGTGTCGCATATCCACGAAAAGTTCGCGCAAGTAGGCAATATTAGTGAGGAAAACATCAGGGAGAGAGAAGCCAAATTAAAAAGGGAAATTGATCGTACTGTCCTAGAATTGGTAAAGGAGGAAATTGAAAAGGAACGCGAGAATTACCCAAATCCGAATTCTGGTGGCTCAGGCCTTCGCTTCTCGTGGGCTCCACCGCAAAACCTGTATTTTTCCGGAAAACCCGATGAAAATCCCAAAGTTTTCCTTGACCGGGCGGAAAATTACATGAATCTCACGAAGGCGGTACCTTCACACTTGAAGGCTAAATTTATGCAAGAATTGTTGAAAGGCAATGCATCTTATTGGATTTCCGCTTTAAACCCTTTCCCTCAAAATTATGAAGAGTTTCGGGAGAAGTTTCTGAATCGATACTGGGGCGAACAACGGAGATATGAGTTCGAGCGGAAGATTTTAGAATCGCGATGGGAAAACCGCCACGGGCAGTCCTATTTAGACTACGCCATGGAGAAAATCTCCGCCATCAAGCTGTGTGACCCGCAGGCAAACGACCGAAAAATCATCTGGTTACTGACAGCTCATTTCCCAACGTATGTACAGAATATTGTCAACAGCGTGGAGTGTAGAGATTTAGAACGTTTCCAAGAACTGTTGGCACAATTTGATAGAACGCGGGACAACTATCACAATGAGAACCGCGACAGATATCGCAGGCCCGACGGAAACTACCAAGGCAGGCCGCAGTGGCATAGAGATAATAGGGCCGGAGGGAACGAGGCAGATGATCGGCGAGCGCCGCCCGAATCCCGTGAGAACCGTGGACATCGCGATGAGAGAGATGGACGGCAAAATTCATCCCGGCCGGCTTCAACAAATTAGAAACGTCCCAGCTGTCTCGGTATCTGGGTGACGGACGAGTTTCTTTAGAGATACCATTTCATGCGATCATATCAGTGAATTATGCCTTTTTTGATTTTAACGAAGACGAGGATGTGACTATCAAAGAACGTGCCAGAAAATGCCCTATTATTGAATCCTTTATGGGAAATTTATGTGTCCAAGCTCTTATTGATACTGGTAGTGAAATTAGTGCTGTGTCAAAGAAATTTTATGCGCGACTTATAAGCGAGCGGATTCCAGTACCGACATTACCTACCGTCAGATGCTATGTCATAGGGGTTGGGAGAAAACGAAGCAAGCCAATTTCAATGCAGGTCCTGATTTCAATTAATATAGGAGATATGTTGTTTGATGTGCCCTGTCTAGTAATTGAAGATCTTAATCATGATGTTATTTTGGGGGTTGATTTTTAAGAGAAAACGGTGGAATAATAGATTTTTCCAGAAATGTTATGAGTTTCGGTGCCGGTAAAGAAATTATTATTCAAGATGACGGGGAAGATAGGATTGATCTTAGCATTTCTAGTGCAATTTGGGAAGGGGGGGAAACGACGAAGGGGATTATTTGCCAAAATGTGCAAAAATGTGATTTTTTGAACTATGATGACGCTCCCAGTTGCAGACAGTGCTACTTGATTATTTACATGTCTTCGGTCGCCCCGTTCATCCAATTAAAGACTTTGTTTTCGAATTAGGGTACCGATGACTCGCCGTTTAAGATGAAAAACTATCCTATTCCACAAGCTTTAAGGGGGGAAGTTGATGAGACCGTCAGAAAAATGATTGACGAGGGCATCATCGAGAGATCAGTGACCGCCTATCTAAATCCGATTGTCGTTGTAAAAAAGAAAGACGGAGGGGTCAGAATTTGTTTAGACGCTCGCAGAATTAATGAAGTGACCGTTCCAGAAAATGAGGCGCCGCAGAATATTGATGATATTCTTTGGAAGTTTAACCAAACAAAAATTTTCTCAGCTTTGGATTTTTCTAGTTCGTACTGGCAAATTGCTATTCACCCAGACGACAGAAAATTTACAGGATTCTTTTACAACGGCCTCACTTATGTCTGGAAGCGGATGCCTTTCGGCCTAAAGAACAGTGGCGCAGCCTTCATTCGATGCTTAGATGGAAAATTAGGTGACGAACTCAACTCTTCGTTACGCCTTATATTGACGACCTTGTGATTTCATCTCGAAATTTTCAGGAACATCTTTGTCATTTAAGGCGACTGTTAGAATGCCTTTCTACCAATCAAATGAGATTAAATGTAGCTAAGTCACAGTTTTGCACACGTGAAATTTCTCTTCTAGGCTATTGTGTTAATACAGAAGGTGTTGGTTCGAACCCCGCGAGTGAGTGATCAGCCTGCAGGTCTTTTCCATAAGTTTTTTCCATTGTTTACTGGACCATTTATTATTGAAGCCATTCCGCACCCTAACGTGTGCCAACTTAAAGATGCAAACGGTCTCCCAGCAGGCAAATTCAATTTTTTTAATCTGCGACCCTTTAAAGAATGAAAACTTAATTCCAAACTTTATTAATCTCTAAAATAACTCGCCAGAACCGTACAGCTTACCGAGTAGTTCGTGATAGCCGTGCCTTCACTGTTTAAGAAATAATATTTGTAACCGTAGATTAGGGAATTCAGATTTTCTTGTAGTTTATTAGTTTATTTATTACTCCACCATTATTAGGGTTAATGAGTTTAATTTAAGGGTAATTATTTGAATAAGACCTTTTATGTAATTGTTATCACAGAAATTAGTCGTTAGAATTCGGTACCACTTTTTTAAATTTTTTTTTTGACGAGATAAGCATCTCAGGTTTCAAAACTTCTCACCACGCCTTACGAATTTTAAAACACGATGCATATCTCTACTGCGGGAAGGGAGGCCAATGTAGTGATACCGAATAGATTCAAGTTTATTCTGCCGCAAAATAACTCCACGCAGGCGGCGACGCGAGAGATGCGAGGCGCCACGGGGGCGACCCGAGGGCCAGGCGAGGCGCCACGGTGTCGGCACCCTTCGCTCCATAATTCGTCGCGGACACGTGTGCCCCAACTCTGGGTAGCCGCTCTGCACACGACCCTTCAGTATTTTTCCACGACGCCCTGGAACTCTTCCGTCAACCTCCCTAGAGATTCCTAGCCCCTCACACCCCCCCGGTCGTTAATAACTGCCCCTTTTCGACGCAAAATTAAAGCGAGAGGGAGCGATAACCAGCCCCTCTCTCACTCTTTTCTCGGCCTCGAAAACATCCTCTGGTTGGGCAGAAATATCTAATGCGCAGTACCCTTTCGCCAATAGCAACCAGAATTCGGGTTTGTTCTAGAATATTCCAGAGTCACAGGGATAATTTTGGTAGGGGGAACGAGGTTTCCTAAAACTTGGAGCGACGAGGCACAAAAGAGAAGCTGGGGAGCTGTGTTCAGAATCGGACGCAAGTGGCGGCCGCAGGGGGGAACCTGTTATATTCTGTTGTGGCGTTCGGTTCGATGGACTTAGAAAAATTATTAAGTTTCTTGTAGAGTTTGGGTACAAGACTTCTGTGACGAACGCAGGCCGCAGAACAGTATTATGAACATTTGACAGCAATTCGTATTATATTACGTCCGATTTACGTGCGAACTCGAGACTCTCTTTTCCTTAGTGAATTTGTGCGATAATTCACGGGCTCATTAGTATCAAAGTATTGTGAGATCGACCGGGAATGAACCGACCGTGTCAGTGAATGAACTGTGCTGACCCATTCACCGCAGCGAGCAGACGGCGCTTTTGTGTTCCGGCCGCCTTGGCCGCTACCCTCGCAAGTACCTGATCTGACCTACATTTTCCGAGCGGCGCCCCTCGCTCGCCACGAACCTCGCAGCCAGCTGACCTGAGGTCGTTCAACTTCAGTGGGTGGCGCAGGCCGCCTAACAGAGGTATTTTCTGTTTGAGTGTCTTATGTCGTACCCGCGATCGAGAGGTGTGAACAGTACATCAGACAATCAGTGTTGACTTCCTCTCGACCGGCGACGAAAGAGGAGTTCCCGGCCGCGCATGGCCGTCAAGCGGGAATTCGCGCGCGAAGAAGAGTTTCATCTGATTGTAATCACTTTGTAATTTTTTGTTTCTCTTATGTGCATGACATTTCATTTTTTTGTTTTATTTCGATTTTGGGGCATGCTCGCCAGAGTTATCATCACCAGACCATTAGCGTTTTCTTCTTTTTTAATGAATACATTCAACTTGTTCTAAATTCACATGTTTGACTTCTCATTCAACCTAGGCCACGGCTTCCTCCATCTTCGCCGTTTCAGGTAATCTGTCGACTGAGCGGGCCGGCTACCCGTCTGAGGCGCCCAACCGAAGACCCGAGGGTAGTTGCAATATATTATGCATTTTTATTCTTATGAAAAAAATATTTATAAGCATTTAAGAAGGATCACAATGAGTCCTCTCTAAAACCATTCTCGTCATTTCACTGGAAATTTTGACTAATTTCTGACATTACAGTTCAATTTGACTTGATCTATACGTAATACTACACAAAAATAACATAATTATCTAAATCGCAATAATAAAAAATTTTAAAAATAGTAATACCCTTCCCGATTAGTTACACGAACGGATAGGTGGGTCCGAGAGACCACGCAGGAAACAAATGACGCATATAATCACATATACAGCCTATACGGGAATAACTATCAGACTAAACGTTTAATTTTAAAATAAAAGAAAGGTATAGAGACCAAGAGGCTTCTGGTATTATCTGTATGTGATTAGCTGATGCTTTTTACGTCGTGGATCACACAGCCCCAACACATCCGTTGTCGGCTTAAATATTGAAAAATATGATACGTGTTGTAAAATAATCAATACTCACGCGAGGAAACTAGTTCTTACTTTCACTGTTAATTGATTGAAAAGTGTTACTATGCGGCTGCCAAATATACTTTACATACGCGTACCGGAAATTAGTCGTTTCCATACAAAACAATTGAGTACTGCAAAGGAAACAAAACCCTCAAGCGACATGAATGTGCTGCCTCGCATATTAAGAACGATCCCATGAACGTAAATGTGTTAGTTTCCATTAATTCCTACTACAAAAATAATGTACACAACCCGTAAGAAAGTGTCTTTGGCGTACTTCTGTCAAGATTTGATTCATACGCTAAATACTCGCTTTCTCCACTAGTTATCTATTATTACTATTAAATTAAATCATGGCTTTTCGTCGGGTTAAAACTAACAAATTTGAAGGAATATTTCCTCACTGAAATTTCTAGTAGTGAAAGACAGTCAATGGAGATGACATCCGGCTTTTCCAAACAATGATAAATATTTATAAAAGTATTGCGCTTGGGATTATGGTGAATGTACTACACTGAGCTTGGAAGGAATCGGTCAAACATCTGTGTAATGTGAATAGATGATTATCTCGTAGACATCTTAATAAATCGTCATGTTGGTAAAAAAGAGATGGCTCTGCAGAATGTTCGTTCATGTACGAATTTCTTTCTGTCGACCGAAAGTTTGCACAATGGAGTATTATTTGTTGAAGTTTATATACAAATTTGCACATTCATCGCTGCTTTTGTTGTGTATCCTTACTATTTTTACTGAACAATCTTCTCGTTCGTACAACAGCCACCGTAGCAGATTCTATTTTATAACGAGGGAGTGGTGTGGGAATGTCCAACTTCAAAATCACCAATAACTTCACATGATTTTACTCAGTTAAGCTTGACTCCCCAGTCGGTTTATTCCAAATCTGGTATTTTTCTATGTTTGAACTGCTGCCAGGTAGAGCGGTATAAGTTACTAAAATACCGATTTTAATTTATCCCATATTTGGATAGTATTGGGTGCGTTACATCCTCAGGCAGAGTGGCATTCGTCTAACTTTCACAGTGGCTGCTTAATAGCAGCATTGCGCGGAGAGCCGAAACAGAATCAAACGACGCAAGACGGAAAAAATGCTGTCCTGTAAATTAAGGGTAAATGACATACCAGTCTACTTCTCAGCAGCTCATATACATATATCTTTCTTTTGATCATTCAACAAATCTTTGAAATAGTTATGACTACTGAGCACTGACAATCATGTTCAAGATAAATTCCTGGATTCAAAGCGCCCTTTGATTCCTAAGACCGCCTACTAGGTCACGGTTAAAAACGGGTCGTACGCTTGCATTTTCGTCTGTTTTTTTGCCTCGTGCTCTCACGACCGTTCACCGCAGCTCTCCGTAAGTTTGTTTCTGTGATAATTTTTTACTACCGGCGCAGGCCAGGCCTGTTTCTGTTCGCCTCTGGTCTTTGTTCACGAAAAGGGCGGTCCGGCCTTCTGTTTTATGCCTGCGACGCCACATTTAAGGGGTACACTCGAAATGGAAACGGCTGGGAAGTAAAAGAAAAAGAAAAAAGCATGCAGTACTTAAGATTTCATGTTTTTCACGGCAATCATAAATTTAACTGTAGCAGAAAGCATAAAACAGCTTTAAAGCCGGCCTGTCCCTGCATAAAGAATCGGGGCCGGGAGAAGCAGACACTGTGGATCTTATTGTTTTCAGGCACAAAGGCCTACGGCTTACGGTCTACCTTGCGCTGGGTCGTGCGAAGAGGCATATTATACACCGGGGGGGTGACCCGAGTTTCTCAAGGAGGATCCACTACCTCTGTCTTCGCCGCCCCGCCCCGCCCCGCCCCGCCCCACCCCGCCCCGCCCCGCCCCGCCCCGCCCCCGCCCGTCCCGTCCCGTCCCGTCCGTCCCACCGGCCCATCCCGCCCAGCCCCCATCCCGCCCCGCCCCGCCTCACCCGCCGCCCTGTCCCTGCCCCGCCCTTCCCGGCCCGGCCTCGCCCCGCCCCGCCCCGCTCGCCCTCTCCCCGCTCCAGCCCCGCCCCAATTCGAGCCTCCAGGGCGCGGCGCGCGGGCGGGGCGGGGCGGCGCCTCGAGGGAGATGTCTCCGCGGCAAGATGGAAGCGCACCCTTGGATTGATGCAAATGAAATTATGCCTGATCCTCCTCCGCGCCTCCTCCCCGCGTCCTCAAACTTGTTCCTCGCCGAGTGAAATGGCTCGTGCTGCGGGCGGCGCGTGAGGACGCGCATAAAAGCGAGTCCTCCTCTGCCGACCGCCGCCGAAGAGTGCGTCTGACAGCTGACGATACGAGGACGGAGCGCCGAGCCGGAATGGTGTACTTCTCGTAAACGAGATCTTCTTCCCGTACAATAGACGCGCGTGCGCGTATACTTCCAGCGTTGTTTCTATGCTTGCTTGCCAACTTCTCGTAAGAACCCGCCCCGCTCTAGGTAAATAGGAAATATATACACCCTCTAAGAATGGAATTAATGTCGGAGCACAGCGGGGACTATTACCTTTATGAACGCCGAGGTTGCGAGATGAGTAAAAGCAAACACATCTTCGTGGGAGCACCACGAACAAACTTATGCGCGAAGCATTTATCTAAATGATTCCTCTGAATAGAGCGGAGTCGTCTACTAAAGCCATGTACCTGACAGCTGCTCGCGACTGCGTGCGGAATATTGTTGGAGCGTTCGGTTAGATGGAAATGCTCGCCTAGTGGCGTGTTTGCAGCACATCGAATTCTCGTGCTCTTAATGTGCGACAAAAGTTTTTTGCGAACTCTTGTTTTATATTCACAAATAAACATTGCAAAAAATGGTACAATCCTGCGTAATGTTATTCCAAAAATCTTTATGATTGAAAAATAAAATGTTGTTTTTTCTATCCAATGTCTTGCAAGACATTCGATGAAAATCTTTGCTTGGCTAGAACAAAGAAGAATGATTATGAAATCGGTAAGGCGAGCCGCGGGGCAGTCGTCATACACACGATCCGTATTTAAGAAAGAAAACCCAACTGCTCGAGTATAGTCTTAATTCTGGTATTGTAATTCTGGTACTCTACTGGTACGAATTATATTACGGTAATTGAATTCGCAGTGTTAGATAATAAAATGGTTCACCCAGGTTAGCTAAAAATATTGTTCAACGGGAGGTAATTACATTTCATCTCCTTGACTCGGTTCACATTTTCTGACTTTCTAGTTACAGAAATAAGTCCGTTTATTGTTCTATCTCATGAACCGTGGAGAAGAAAATACGATACATCCAAAGATTTGCCAACCGATTCTTCACGGAAAGAACGTGCGCAAGTGCACTCTGTAAGGTTCTTAGATTTCACCTCAAACATCAATAAGTTCCAATATGAAATGTGATGACAGTGCAGCAAACGAATTAGCCTTTATCATAAAAAATATGCAGTTTAACACCTTGGTGTTCCATTCTATGATCTTTAAAATTCGTTTCAATATTACGGTGCATACAACTTAGAGAACTCGAACTCCCTGAATGTAAATTCGTTCGATCATTTTAGTAATTACGAAGTCCGACAATGAGCGTAATAAGTTCAGTCGCACTCCTAAAACACCTAAAAAGACGAGAACAGAAACACAAGGAAAGCAATCCCTTTACTCAACGCCGCTCGCCGTGACCTTCGGTCAAAACGTTTTCCTTAACTGTAAATGAAACTGCATTTCGTCGACGTTTAATAACCAGACATTCCACCTAATTCTTTCACTAATTGAAGAGAAAATTAACATGAAAACCGCTTCTAGTCTGGTTTGTTCTCTTCTTTACTCGCCTCCCCGTCTTGATCAACTCGAACATCACAGCCACCGTGCACAGACGCTTAGAGCGACTTCGCGCGGGCAAAAACTTTTAGTAGCGCCAATTACGCCCTCAAATGGATTTTAATATCAATAACGCGGCAGTTCTTGCACGAGCGTTTGATGTGGATTCGCAGGGGCCT
>JAHLJT010004567.1:201341860-201380700 GCA_031308135.1 Acheta domesticus | reverse complement strand
GCGCACGAACGCGCGTGTGGGAGCGCGAACGCGCTTGTGGAGTCGTGCGAGCGTGTAAAGGAACGAACGCGCGTGTCGGGGGCGCAAACGCGCCGGGGGTTGCGCGCGCGTGTGGGCGCACGAACGCGCGTGTGGGAGCGCGAACGCGCGTGTGGGAGCGCGAACGCACGTGTGGGGAGCGCGAACGCGCGTGTGGGAGCGCGAACGCGCGTGTGGGGACGCGAACGCGCGTGTGGGAGCGCGAACGCGCGTGTGGGAGCGCGAACGCGCGTGTGGGGACGCGAACGCGCGTGTGGGAGCGCGAACGCGCGTGTGGGAGCGCGAACGCGCTGTGTGGGAGCGCGAACGCGCGTTTGGGAGTGCGAACGCGCGTGTGGGAGCGCGAACGCGCGTGTGGGAGCGCGAACGCGCGTGTGGGGACGCGAACGCGCGTGGGTTGGGCCGCCAACGCGCGCGTGTGGGAGCCCGAACGGGCCACTGATCGGACATTATCTTTTGTTCCTAATCCTTTCGCCTTAAATACACACTCTTTCACGCTCTACACTATTAGACCTCAGGAGACTAGTCAGAGTGTGTTCCTATTAACGATTGAATGATTATAAGTGATTCCGAGCGCGGCAATTGCTAACCCCGTAAGTGCAGGGCGTTTTCTACGAGAGGTGGCAGTGATCTTCCTCATTGCATGGCAAGATCAGGCGCCGACGTACCGTCGATTAGCGGGATTTCCCTAAACCAGGTATCTCCCACCAGCGCCCCCCTCCCCAGCCGGCAAAAGCTCCCGCGCGGTCTTCCGGCATGTATGACAGTGTAATGCATGCTAGTGTAAGTGTAAGTGAAGGGGTGAGGATAGGACAAGAGGAAGGAAAGATCGCGCGCGGTCTGTGGCCCGTCTATTAGGGTACTGCTCCGGCATTCCTCTGATATTGTTCGGAGAAACCAAGGAAAACTACCGATCAGAGCAGCCGGCCGCTAGAATTCTCCTCGGCCCGCGCGCGATCTTTCCTTCCTCTTCCTTGTCCTATCCTCACCCTCAAAACTCATAAATATGAAATTTAAGTGCTGTGAAGTATGGCAAGTAGTTTTTAAAACAATTGCAACGTGCCGCCTCTCGAAGTGCAGACATCGCCGCGCGTGGTCGGGCCTGCGGCCTCTGCCAGGATATGACCTTCGACATCAGTTGTGAAAGAACGAAGGCGACAGAAATCTGACATCGGTTGATAAGACTTCACGCAACGTTCCTTGGCGCATTCCGATTCTCGGAATCAGTTCCCCTTTGTAAGAACTGCGAGGGCTGCGCCGTTGCGTAGGCAGTTTCCGGAGGTCAGCGTTTCGACCCACGAGCGTCTCCGGTTCGGCAGAGGTTAACGCACTCGACCTACATACTCCACGCTATTAATTTCTTTTCGCAGTGAGTAGAATTGAAATATGAGAGATGGATGTTTGACCGTAGGCCCCAACAAACGCTTTGCCGAATGTGTACTGTGTGTGTGTGTGTGTGTGTGTGTGTGTGTGTGTGTGTGAGAGAGAGAGAGAGAAATCGAAAGAGAACGAAAGAGAGAAAGAGAAAGAAAGAGCGAGTGTATATAGCGCGTGGGTGCATAGAGCGTGAGTGTATAGCGCATAAGTGTGTAGCGCGCATGTGAGAGGTGCAAGCGTGTGTTAGGCGCTCGCGTTTATTCGGCTCGCGCGTTTGTTCGGCGCGCGCGTTTATTCGGCTCGCGCGTTTGTTCGGCTCGCGTATTTGTTCGGCGCGCGCTTTTGTTGGGATCGCGCGTTTGTTCGGCGTGCGCGTTTTTTCGGATCGCGCGTTTGTTCGGGCGCGCGTCATTCGGATCGCGCGTTTGTTCGGCGCGCACGTGTGTTCTAATCGCGCGTTTGTTCGGCGCGCGATTTTGTTCGGCGCGCGTTTGTTCGGATCGCGTTTGTTCGGCGCGCGCGTTTGTTCGGATCGCGCGTTTGTTCGGCGCGCGCGTGTGTTCGGATCGCGTTTGTTCGGCGCGCGCGTTTGTTCGAATCGCGCGTTTGTTCGGCGCGCGCGTTTGTTCGAATCACGCGTTTGTTCGGCGCGCGCGTTTGTTCGGCGCGCGCGTTTGTTCGGCGCGCGCGTTTGTTCGGGTGCGCGCGTTTGTTCGGTGCGCGCGTTTGTTCGGCGCGCGCGTTTGTTCGGCGCGCGCGTTTGTTCGGCGCGCACGTGTGTTCGGCGCGCGCGTGTGTTCGGCGCGCGCGTTTGTTCGGCGCGCGCGTTTGTTCGGCTAGCGCGTTTGTTCGGATCGCGCGTTTGTTCGAATCGCGCGTTTGTTCGGATCGCGCGTTTTTTTCGGATCGCGCGTTTTTTTCGGCGCGCTCGTTTGTTCGGATCGCGCGTTTGTTCGGCGCGCTCGTTTGTTCGGGCCGCGCGTTTGTTCGGCGCGCTCGTTTGTTCGGATCGCGCGTTTGTTCGGCGCGCTCGTTTGTTCGGTGCGCGCGTTTGTTCGGTGCGCGCGTTTGTTCGGCGCGCGCGTTTGTTCGGCGCGCGTGTTTGATGCGCGCACGTGTTGGCGCGCGCATGTGTTTGGGGCGCGTGTGTTTGGCGCGCGCGTGTATGGGCGCGCGCGTGTGGTTAGCTCGCGCGTGGGTTTGCCGCGAGCGCGTGTGGCACGCGTTTGTGGCGCGCGCGCGTTTGTGGCGCGTGTGTGGGGCACGCGGCACTATTTCCATTGAAAATACCGGTATAATACCGGTATAACCTTTATGGACGTCCATACCGGTATAGACGTCCTATAAAGGTATTTTACCGGTATAAAAGAATAAAGGTATTTTATACCGGTATGAAAAAATACCGGTATTTTACCGGTATTTTTACCGGTATTCAATACCTTTTCGGTCCCTGAGTGAAGGAAGCAGTGAAGCAGAGAACACAGTAGATGACGGTGATGACGACAATGAAAACAGCAGAGACAACAATGAAGGCGGCAGTGAAGACGACGGCAATGAAAGAGGCAGTGAAGACGGCAGTGAAACCAGCAGTGAAGACAGCTGTGAAACCAGTAGTGAAGACGATGAAAACATTGAAAGCTGTAGTGAAGGCAACATTGAGAATAGCTGTTGAGGGCGAAATTACGGACTTAGATTGGTGGTAAGGATACAGGTGAGGGCGGAAGCGAAGAGCGATTGTAAGGACGACGGTAAGGTAGCGGCGAAGTGGCGTGAGCGTAGCGGCGGGCGGGGGGGGCGCAGTGATCCACAGTGTGATGACGGCAACACACAGGAGGGCCCGCGGGGGCGGCGAGAAGGCGTCCCTCAACCCGGAGCCCGCGCGATCGCATTTCCACAGAGGAAGCGCTTACATCAATCGTCTCCCGGGGCGCCACGCCCAGTTCTTGACAGAGCACGCGAACACGAAGGGCGGCGGCGGCGGTTACTCGGGAGCCCGGCCCCCTGCACGCCCGCCCGCTCGCCTGCACAGTCCACCCAGCCCACGCGCCCGCCCCGCCCACTCATCCGCGCCACCCACACGCCCTTCTCGCTCACTCGCCCGCCCCGCCCACTCGCCTGTTCCGCCCCGCCTATTCGCCCTCTCCGCTCACTGCCCCGTTCCGCCCAACTACCCGCCCCGTCTATTTGCCCTCCCCGACCACTCACCCACGCCACCCACACGCGCTTCTCACTCAGAAACCCGCCCCGCCCACTTTCCCGCTCCGCCCAATCACCCGTCCCACCTACGCGCCTGCCCCGCCCCACCTATTCACCCCCTCCGTTCACTCCCCCCGTTCCGTCCAATCACCCATCCCGCCTATTCGCCCTCCCCGCCCACTCACCCTCCCCGCCCACCCCGCCCACCCCGCCCACTCGCTCGCCCCGCCCACTCGCCCTCCCCGCACACTCGCCCTCCCCGCACACTCGCTCGCCCCGCCCCCTCGCTCGCCCCGCCACTCGCTCGCCCCGCCACTCGCTCGCCCCGCCACTCGCTTGCCCCGCCACTCTCTCACCCCGCCACTCTCTCACCCCGCCATTCGCTCGCCCCGCCACTCGCTCGCCCCGCCACTCGCTCGCCCCGCGCACTCTACCGACCCGCCCACTCATCCGCCCTCCCTGTCGCCTGCCCGCCTGCTAGCCCACCACGGCCGCCTCTGACGTCGCGCTCACTCGCCCGCCTGCCCGTCTCCCACCGTCCCCACCCCCGCCGCCAGTCGACGTCGCCTGCGGGCGCCAACACGTGCTCGCCTCGACCTGCGCGCGCCGATGCCGCGATACGTCTTGCTGCCACGAGACACCGTGTTTCTCGGTGGACGACCCGCGGCTCTCGTTGCACTCGCCTCCGAGATAAGGCGCGGCAACAGAACGGGCGGACATGCCCCGCGTGAGAATGTACAAGCGTTCGCAGTAAATTTCACTTTGTTCGCTGATCTTGCTTGTCACTACGAGGCAGCTTTTAAAGGGTTTTCGAATAAAACAGAGTTCATTTTCCCATTCAACATTCTCTTTACCGTAGCAACTACATGATAACGTATATGTACGCTTTTTGCAATGAACCACGAACGTGTCCAATGACACGAAAATCACAAATGAACTTTCCTCCTCCACTGTCAATGAACAGAAGATGGCGATCGTAATTTAATAATACATGCAATTAGTTTATAAAGTTAAACTTTATTGAATGAGTACATGTTTTGAAAATGAGAGACATTAGGAGCGAGCTTTCAAACTTGTACGAATGCAATAAAGCAACATTATAAACGAGTTGCATACGCTCCTTTTTTTGTATAACAGCAATATAAATTTCTAAGAGATTCAAACTTAATATTGCGAAAGAACATTTTTGTTTTATCTCCGGTATTTGACATCCAACGCTCTCTGGAAAATAAATTCGAGATGGCATTATTGACATTTGGTATTGGCTGTTTTGTTTACCTATACTTCCCCACTATTCTCTCGCTGCAACTAGCTGAAAATGTTAAGAATCAATCATTCGTGACGTAAATGCTAATACGTCATCATTTGTGCCGTAACATGCTCGATTATGAACGATTTCTTGTAACAGAAAAGATCGTTTATAATGATGGTATACAAGAAAAGAATTTTAATGAATGCTGTAGTATTATTTACAACAACACATCCATAATTTCGTTATTAAAACCAAGCATGAACACATTAATTATTTTCTATTTTGTTATTTAATTAGTAAACTGCGATACTCATCAAATACAAAAATAGTTCACTTCTAATTTTCATCATCACTAATATTTTCCCCTCGTTTTCCTTAATCCGTCGAACACGTGCGAACAATGCCAGATAATCTCACCGTTATCAACTTTTTAATTTTAAAGAAAGCGATACCTTTAGGCACTGACCGATTTTCCAAGTTGTGATTTTCAGCAGAACAAAAGATGTCTATTGTGATTTTTGTGTAGAGAGTACGAGCTCCTGCGAGGAACTATATATCCTGAGGCTGCAGAAGCACAATAGAAAGAACACTCGAAAACACAGTTAATAGTTTGCAACCTTCAGGCCAAGCCAACGTCCCGCACTTAACCATCAAACACACATCAACCCTTTCTTCCTTTCTGTACAGATACTCCACTCAGTCTACCTGCTCTAGCCTCCCTTGCTTTCTTCCCTCTGCGGCTGCAACGAACTCGCATAACCCTTCGCCTTGACATGCGGGTCGTAAACCATCTCCCCGGAGCGCAGGCTGTTTCCCATACAGCACGGCCCGACCAACGCTGCCCTGTCAGTAAATGACCTCCCACTCGGTCGTGTAGCCGCCGCTTCGCCAATTCCTCCTCTTCCTCCGTCGCACGCACAACCGCCCACCCTCCACCACAACTCAACCTCTCAACTGTGCACCCACTAGCACAACTCAACCTCTCAACTGTCCACCCAATAGCACAACTCAACCTCTCAACTGTCCACCCACTAGCACAACTCAACCTCTCAACTGTCCACCCACTAGCACAACTCAATCTCTCAACTGTCCACCCGCTCAACCGTCCACCCTCTATCACAATTCAACCGCTCAACCGTCCACCCACCAACACAACTCAACCGCTCAACCGTCCACCCACCAACACAAATCAACCTTTCAACCGTCCACCCACCAGCAAAACTCAATCTTTCAACCATCCACCCACTAGCACAATTCCACCTCTCAACCGTCCACCCACCAACACAACTCAACCGCTCAATCGTCCACCCACCAACACAAGTCAACCTTTCAACCGTCCACCCACCAGCAAAACGCAATCTTTCAACCGTCCACCCACTAGCACAATTCAACCGTCCACTCTCTCAACCGTCCACCCACCAGCACACATCAACATCAACCGTCCACCCACCAGCACAATTCAACCGTACACCCGCTCAACTGTCCACCCACTAGCGCCTGCCTACCTCCTCTTCCACTGGCCTATCCGCTTGCCAGCACGCTCCTCGACTGACTTGTCTTTCAGCGCCCGCCTTGTTCAGTGTTCATTTCCCTGGCCGCTCGCTCACCTGCTCACCAACGTTCCCGCGAGCACACTCGCCCACACACCCCGTTCGTCGTGTTCTCTTGCTTCCTTGCTCTTTCGCTGGCTTTCTTCCTTTCTGCCTTCCTTCTTTGGGGGCCGCGCATGCCTGATGGCGCGCTTGCCTCTTTTCACTACTTGTCTCCTTGCCTGCTCACCTGTTGCCTTTTGCCTCCTTCCCTGCTTGCCTTCTTGCTTCTTTGCCTGGTAGCCTCCTTTCCGGCTTGCCTCCTTGCCTGCTAGCCTCCTTGACTCCTTGTCTGTTTGCCGTCTTAACTTCTTGCCGGTTTGCCTCCCTATCTGCTTGCCTCCTTGCCGGCCTGCCATTTCGTCAGCTTTTCTATTTACCGCCTTATCTACTCGCCTGCTTGCTTACCTACCTGCTCGTCTCCTTGCCCTCCCACCACCCCGCCCTCCAGCTTCCTCCGTCGCCCGCCCCCGCTCGCTCTCCAGCGGCCGTCCTTCGCCCCCGCCCGCTCCCCCCACTCCCCCCACGCCTGTTTTACAGCCGCGCCCGCCTCCACACGTCGAAGTTTACGGACGCCCCGGCGACGTCGCCCGCCCGCGCGCGTCACGCGCCTTTATTGTTTTCCTTTACTTCGCGCAGCCGCCACCCGCCGCGCCGCGGAGCCGATACATGCCGACGCGGCCATGGGAATCGCGGGCGCAGAACGTCCACAGATGCGGCAGACACCCGACATTTGGGCAATGGCTCTGAATGCATTATCCGCGTGCTACACGAGTAAAGTGGAGTATGAACCCATCATTTTTCTATAGAAATGTTGAACAATAATACGTTACTTGATTGCAGAAAACGTAGTATTGTACTAGATTTTTAAAAAATGGCTTAATTCTAAACTATTATTATTATTATTATTATTATTATTATTAGTTAATTATAACTTATCATTCAAGATGTTAATAAATATATCCCTACACCTGCTTTTCTACTTATATTGCACCCTCCTCCCCTATCTCCGCCTCCCCTAATTTTCGGATTGATGATCTGCGCCAGCTCTGCGAAAGAGGATTGCATCATCTTGACGGTGGTTACTAGTTATATCACTAATCAGACGTATATTGTACTTAACGAGAACAGGATGCGTTTGGGTCCTGGTTTTTACACACACACACGTACATACACAAAGAATCCCATTTTGTATTACAAAACA
The DNA here is from genome assembly GCA_031308135.1 of Acheta domesticus. NCBI lineage: Eukaryota > Metazoa > Arthropoda > Insecta > Orthoptera > Gryllidae > Acheta > Acheta domesticus. The sequence continues at coordinate 201,373,043 of JAHLJT010004567.1, read as the reverse complement.
CTAGCCTTCTGCAAGAGAAATACAAAAAATAGTCAATAATTTTGCTCAAAAGAAAACAAGAAATAAAGATTGGAGAGAATTCATCATAAGTACAACTACATCCTTCTAAACAACGTAAGTCTAGGATTTCTTTAAACAAGTATCTTTTGAGGCTTCAACCTAACCTAATTTTCAAGTTTTTTTCCTTATTTATGAGCCTGGCATGAATTTAAGCAATAAAACAACAAAAATTATGCTTTACAGACGTGTACACCACTTAAGTAACTTTTACATAAAGGAATCAAATTACCCTGATAAAGGTTTAAAATTATTTACATTGATTCCACATCAAAAATACGCAACTAAATGTCTAACTTTATAAATATTATTTACAAAACAATACATCAATCGAAAGTATTTACAATGATACAAAAAAATAGTTGACAACTTCCCTTTCGAAATAAGTAATACATTTTCCTTTCTCTTTCAAATTCTACAAAATTTTACCATTACTCCACGAAGGCGATTAGTTCGTCCAGCGATGGCATCCTGTAAATTCGGTGCGCGTTCCCCTGTGGAACGGCCTTGAGCGCCTGCCTCCTAATTGCAGTTGTTGTTCTACGACGGTTGCACGTTAGCTTGCCGCGAAGTTTCCGAACACAGTTAAGGATTTTATATCATTTCTATCATTTGAAACAAAATGAAAACTTGATCATTTTGATGAAATTGATAACCCTTGAAAATACATTTTATTACTTCGGAGTGCATATTTCATTAACAATCCTTGCAAAAAACGCTCATTTCTTTCTATATTCCAAATACTAGTTCTCGTAGGGATCACCGGATTATGAAAACTAACGCAAAATTCATTTATCCTCGTAGCAAGTCTCACAGAGTTTTTAACAGTTTTTCACGTAAATAAATATATAAATAAATATATAATCTTTAAGAGTTCTTGTTACTATTGAATACAAGTGAACTGAGAAACTATTCGTGTTTTTTCCACGTGGTTACGATGTAAATCTGCAACCCCTACTCGATTTTGGGAAACAAATAAGAATTTTATACCTTTTAGAAACTCCTGATGTGGGGATTTCTCGTCGTTCCATTCGTTAACTCCTTCAGTAGATTGCCATGTTGCTACACCGCTCCTCTCACGTAGCATGCGAACCAATCTTCTCTTCATTTTCCAAAGTTGTATGTTACATATTTTACCAAACCGTACGATTTACAACGGATCTTAAAGGTTTATTCAAATTGTAATCATACACATAAGATTCAATAGAAACCATAAGAGCTGAAAGAAAACGTGCACCTAATTATTTTCATGCCTCTATCGTCTCATGTATGTGTTGTATCATGACAGTTTACATTTCTCGCTATATTTCTAATTAATGAAACATTAAATATATTGTATAATACATAAGACTATATTTGCCTCTTATTTTGAGTAGTATTTACCTTAAATTCGTAAGATACAATTCGATTGGCCTTGTAAATCAAACGGAAGGTTGCGTCCCACATTTAGCTATTGCCTTCTCCGGCTGCCTTCAGGAAACTAATGATTTCTGTTCCAAACCCTTGCCGGGGCCACGATTATCTGCTCGTTTCTTATTGGCTGACGGTCGTCGAGATTTTATCGTCTCTCAATTTAGTTATCGAGTCGAAACGTTATACGAAGCAGTACAGTAGTTTTCTCACTCATACTATTTGCCGAAATGTGGTCTGACACACTACAAATGAATTAATTCCTTATTTTATTTTTCTTACGCTTCAATTTCCATCGCATGCCCTGAATATAACATAAACATTTCATGCATTGTTTTTAATTTATACACATTAAAGCCCAAATTCAATTGCAACAAAATTGAGGAACTTGAAAATCATATTTGCAAACTCTTCGGGAATAGATAGTTACACGGCAAATAACAACAAATTAAAAAAAACATGCTATTTTTAAAAAATACTCTAATCTCGTAAAATTATCTGGAATGGAATTCGATGTCTGAATCACAAAAGCTTATAGTAAATCACATGTCTGAACAGGTAAAATAATTCAATCAATTCAATTTATAAACATGTAAAAAATGAACGAAGTATAATATATCATGTAGTTTAAAAAACGAATTATAATATCCTATATCGGTAGAGTTTAAATAAACAAATTTTTTTCAAAGAAATGTTCAAAGAAATCTAGGCACGTACGACAGGCATTCTTGTACTAGCTACGCTCTGCATGCTTCGTTCAACACGTTGGGTCGTGCATCAGAGTGGAAAGACTCGCCATAAAATTTTAATTTTCACCACAATACAGCAAAGTGCCCTACCAGGAAACACTTTGCACAAAATGGCGTTTTACTTCGAAAGCGCCACTCCCTCCTCTCCAAGTTTGGGAGGGCGACTGCGGAGCCGGCGGTGGTTACAGACGTGCAAGCGAGGGCGGCACGGTTGGAGCAGACCGAGGAGGGGGGAGGTAGGGGCGGGGGTGGGGTTGGAGGCAGGGGAGGTGGCGACGGCGGCGGTGAAGTGGTTACAGACGCGGGAGCGAGGTTAGCCAAGGACGAGCGAGCAGCAGAGGAGGGGGCGATGACGGGGAGGTGGACACAGAAGAGATGGGGAGGTGGTGGAGGTGGGGTTACAAACACAGGAATGAGCGTGGTAAAAGCGGAGGAAGCCGATGGTGGCGGTGGCGGTAGCGGTGGCGGGGGTGGTGATGGCGGCGGTGGCGGCGGTGATGATGGCGGTGGCGATGGCGGTGGTGGCGGTGGCAGTGACAGCGGCGGTGGCGGTGGCGGTGATGGCGGTGATGGCGACGATGGCGGTGGCGGTGGCGGTGGCGGTGGCGGTGGCGGTGGCGGTGGCGGTAGCGGAGCGGGCGCGGGGGCGGGGGCGGGGGCGGAGGCGGGGGTGGGGGGAGAGGGAGAGGGCGGGTGAGAGTGCGGTGACGAGGGCGGGGGGCGGGGGGGCGATGCGGTGGTGGTGGCGACAGGGGTGGAGGGGACTGCGGCGTCCCCACGTCGGCAAAGCGGGAAAGCGCGGAAAGAGAGAAGTGCCTCTATTAACATTTCACTGCGGCTGCTTGGCAGGGATCGACCTGAATGGTGAATGTACAGGGTATCCCTTCACTACATGCGATATTTGGTATCAACACAAATAAATAATAGAACAACGTGTATGTTTGTGGGGGCGTAACAAAGATAATAAAATTTTTGACAAATTTTATATCATCATTGGTAATTGCACGATTGCTTTGGAAATATTAGAGAAATATTTTTTCTGAGAAATTCGAAGGCACGAGCAGCATTTTCTAATACTGTTTCAGGAATGATATCAATTAATTAATTAGCTCTAATAATCTAGTGTATCGTAACATATCAATATATGCTAATACATCGTTCAGGTGGAACTACAAGAGATCATAATATACGTAACAAACAAGTTTAAAGATATCATCCATAAAAATATGCAATTTTTCAACACATAATCATCAAATCAGAATCAAGTAATGGAAAATTATCTTATTCTACTAGTAACATGAGTTTCATTAGTTGAGTCTGACAAATTTTGAAACGCTACTGGTCTATAATCCACGAGTTGAAAAGTCGATTTCATTACCTAGTAAAACACTTCCAGTTTCACTATTTTTCGATAGTAGAAAAGGGACAGTTTTGACCTTCGTATTTACAGACTTTCCAGGGCTTTTCCCAATTACTTTTAATAAATATCTTATATTTCAAGTGTTTAGATGCGATGTGTATTATATCTGTAGGAAGAAACTGCTGTAAAACGGCAAGACAAATTCGCAGTCGGCAGTCACAGTCGTTATTTTTCATGCCTCTAATGTAATAACAGTCACCAGACACAATTGAAAAAAACACAGACAAGAGATCATCACAAAATCAATCTTCTTAGAAAGTGCCGTCAAAACAGGGGCGAATCCGGACGATCATTCGGGGGGGACATCAAACATTTTTGTTAAATAATAAACATTTTTGTTATTATATTGTACATTGTTTTTGTAGAGTAAATAAGGTAGTATATATTATTATTTAAATAAATCCATAATTCTAATATAAATAAACATTAAAATCAATTTTGCAAAATAAAGGAAAGTAACAAACCAAAACTCTAGACCCCTGGGGGGGGGGGCATTGCTCCATGCTCCCCCCCTTGGATATGCCACTGCGTCAAAACGATGCTATTGTTGTAACAGGAGAAGACAGGACTTACATAAACGAAGGATTCTCAGAGTCCCGTTGGAGAGTGTGAGTCACAAGTCCTTCTCTATTTTGGAACGCTTCACCCATCCGTCATACTCCTTTTGCGAAAGCAGAAGGTCACACTCAGCCAACGAAAAGCAAATGAATGCGGCAGGTTCTGCTTTCTTCTCCACAGCCAAGTACCCTTTACCTTTGCAGCCCATTTTCGTGAGGCGTTGTCGGTTTGCAAACGGTTCTGGGTGTCCTGAATTAATAGATAATGGGTACGAATATAAATTACACGCCAGGTCACGCCGTGGCCCCGCCGACCCGCCAGGCAGTCGGAGGCGCGATCAGAAACGGCTCATTGCGGGCGGCTGCGGGCGTTTAAATCAGATTGCCGGGAGCGCGAACACTTCTTTCACAGTGGCGTATTGTGGAGGTTTGGGCAAGAGAACGGAAAGATGGGTCGAACGGGGATGAGAAATTGATTGCAAGAAAGAGACAAGAATACCTCGACGTAGAGTTAGTTTTTTGTTGCTTACATGTCTAAGGAGAGATTACGTAGAGGCTTTTGCTTTCAAAATGGTTTGGGGATGTCGCACGAAGAAATCCAAAGCATACAAAAACTTTATCCATTGATCACTTGTCCCTCTTCGCTTACTGCCTCGTCTCGTACACAGAATTTTTGTATTTCACTCTTTGTAGTCTTCACAGCCTACTACTGAGCCTTAGATAGCTCATCGCATGGACAGATGTCATTGCAATGTCTCTGACCAGGACTAGAGTTCGAGTCTCGACGGTGGCAGGATTTTCGACACTAGCCATATCGCGTTAGATACTTAGCAGCTGATGCGCTTGGAATCATGAAATATAAACAAACACTATATAAGCAACCCCATACACTATTAGGCCCGGGGTTCCAATCTCGCAGTGTGCTTTGTGCGAGAGCTGTTTCAGAAACCTTCGAGAAGTTCTGGCCCAAAAACAGAGAAGGATCGTATGTACCTAGTGGATGTAGTTCTGTCATTTTGATGTGGTTTCAATGTGTAAAGGTACTTTGCTTGTTTTGTCTCCCAAATGTATGGTCCGAGTAAGAGGACTAAGCTAAAAAGGAATAAAAAAAATATCAATGCAACTGCAGTGAAGATATTATAAAACTCACGACATCCTTGAATTAAATGATCAGGACAATTTTCTTATTAAGAATTCATGGATGTTATTCGTGAAAAATCACATTAGTTTTGCATTTAGCGACAATGGAATAGGAACTTTCTGACTGGAAACTGTTGAACCAAACGGTCCTACATTTTGGCGCATTTTATTAAATGAATGCGCTAATTACTCGTATTTTGCTGTAAATTAAGAGAAACAGATGGACCGCTTTCACTGCGCGGAAAACACATTTAAATGTAACTGAACAATTGAACTTTAAATTTCACAACGTTCCATAATGCAGGAATGAAACTGGTAACTCATTCCCCATCAAAACAAAATATTCAATACATTATAGCAAAAAACGCAGTTAAAATATTGAATTAATTTAACACATATTTGTAAAAAAATATGTGTTGGTGGCTTATTATGCTACTCAAAATATCGTGCACTTTTGTAACAAACAATCGCTGTCCTGAAATTCAAAAACATTATTGTTATATGAAGTCTTTGTTTATTCCCTTTTTCATCTCTAGATTTCAAATAGACGTTTCAATCTATTATAAACAACATCATACGTAATAACACGATCAAATCGAATACAAAGCATATTCATTGATATGAAAAAATTAACAATTTTTTAGCGAGAAAAACTGACACAACCTCTAAAGATTCCCATGTTTATTGAGACAAGTAGGCATCTCAGAGAAGGGTTTATGTGGTTTCTAAGCATTGGCTCAGTTCACCGATAATCTTGATTTCCAACGTCGATAACGACGTCACATTACATTGTCTTCAATAATTATTCACAATGTATTCCTGTTCCGAGAATAAGCTTAAGAAGAACATCTTCAAAATCACAAAGCAATAAATTTAAGGACCGTAGGAATTGAACCGTTAGGTTGATGACTAGAAAGATAGTTCCTACACTAATAGGTTGACGCAAATATATTTATCTTTCATAATCGCTATAACTAAAAAAAGAGTATTTTGTTACGTGATCACTTAATTCGATGTGTATTCAACACATTAACAACCAATTTATCACGGTTCAAGTATCTCAATATCTACTCGGCTGCAATTTGCCAACATCATTTCTTCTTCATCTCACGTCAATGCAGTCTCCCGTTAACAATATGTTTCAGAAAAACAGAGAAATCTCCATTGAACTCCTCCACCATCAATCTTCCGAAAACCCACACCCGCCAGGGGCCTACCTGATGGTAAGGCGCGCCTGCCGCTCACCGCATCTCACCTCTGGCCCCGTATCACTCACGCGCAATGACGGCGAAAGGCGGAGATCAATTGATGGGCTCTCTCGGACTCGAACGCCTGCCCGCGCGCCGCTAGATGCAGCGTCTCAAGTGCACACAGAGCGGGCGCTGGAAGGGCGGAGTCGCACTGAAGCGCAGATAAACCGGCGTTGTACTGAGAACGCAGGCAGGAGGAAACGAGCGAATCGGTAGGTCAGGCTGGTAGAGAGGTAGAGAGAGAGAGAGAGAGAGAGAGAGTGAGAGAGAGAGATAGTGAGAGAGAGAGAGACAGACAGAAGTGTTCTTTATAGAGAAGTGCGAGTTCAGAAGTTTGAATGATTGATTAGTGATTCCAGACACGCCAATTGCTAAGTTCATTGGTGTAGTGCGTGTTTTATAGGGGCGGTGGCAGTAATCTTTTCCCGTTGGCTGGCGACCTATGACGGTTTGCAAGGATTTTCCCCAGTCAGGCATCTTCCACCAGCGGGGCGCCGCCCAGCCTGGACACGTTCTAACCACCCGACTGGACTCTCAACACGTGTGGTAGTGCTGTGCATGTGAGGTTGATTGGGTGATTAATGATTCCAGTCGCGTCAGCAGCTAAAGTCATTAGTCTCGTAGGTTTAGTGCGTGTTTTATCGCGGGAGGTGGCGGTGATCTTCCCCGCCGGATGGTGAGATCCTCCGCCGACCTACCGTCGGTTACCGGGAATTTCCCCAACTAGGTATCTCCACCCCGCCCGACTTGTGTGGTAGTGTAGGTTTCCCGGCTTGTGTGGTAGTGTAGTGCATGTAAGTGAAAGTATGTGTAAGTAAGGGGGGAAGGATAGGACCAGGTCGAGGAAGGAAAGGTCGCGCGCGGTCCGTGGCCCGTTTGTTAGGGTACTGCTCCGGCATTCGCCTGGTGTTGATCGGAGAAACCACGGAAAACGGCTGATCAGAGCAGCCGGCCGCTAGATGTCTCCTCCAGTTAGCGGCTGAATTCGACCTACTAATCTAGCTAGTGTCGAAGATCCTACTGCCGTCGGGACGCGAGCTCTAGGACCTCCCAATCAGAGGCACTGCAGCACGGATGCTCTGAGCCACCTTTGCCAATGCGAGTTCGTAAGAGCTGTTGTTGGTATAGCATTTGGGGAGCGCAGAAGCTGGGTTGGAATAGTGATGTTATTAGTAATTAAAATCGCTGTAATAACTTTACATTATAAACATGAAGGCTTATAGCTTTTCAAATGCATGTTAACATTTAAATGAAGGGCTTCCATGCACCAACTAAGATAATCTACACAAGCCACACAAGTGTCCCACCGTAATGTGAATATCTCTTTTGTGGTAGAATTTGGCTCATCGTTTTACCCCAAGCCCTTCATAAATGTAAGCCAGACATAGTATACACATACCTCGGTCTACAGTATCAAGAAAAACAGGAAAACCGATAAAATTGGGAAACAGAGGGGCGCATGAAGGTTCATACATTTAATATCACCTACTTAATTTTGCTGCTTCCATTCAAAATTACTGCTCATCTTTATTCATTAATATTGTCCCCTAAGCGTCAATACTCAACTAGTACAATTATGTTTAAGGTTGAAATTCACAGAATGTTCGTTATCATTGGATTGTCATTTAAGATTAAAAATAGAAGCATTCAAGGTTACTGACGTTTCGTAGTGTATAAGTTTTATAACGAGGACTATGAAATACACACCGAAAAGACGGTCAATATTGATTTTAACACACACAAATTCTATGTACAAAACACAATATTATTTAGTTGTAATAAAAATCACCAGTCTTATTTATTAAACGACCGCATATATCTATTTATGACGAAATATTAATAAACGAATAAAACAAAATTTCCTTAATTATTGGGAGGCCCTATGGAACTGGAGCCCTAGCACGTGTTTTATCTCCCTACGATGACGCCGGTGATGAACAACCGGTGATGTAGAACAGCAATTGAAGTGGTTACCTACGCGGCAGGCGACAGGCAGATAGCAAGCAACACAAGTGAATGGAGGAAGCCACTTGGCAGGGAAGGGAACTGTCGACGGGAAGATGGTTATCGGTGATATAGAAATTCGATTCTCGAAAGATTAAGACAGAAAAGTTGGAAGAAAGGATTATGCCTTGGCAATAGGTTGAAGAAAATAACCTTTTAAGATGGAGATATGAAGATTGAATCAGTTTGGGGAACTAAGGAAAGGGGGTCCATTCCTTCTTCTACTATATGAAAGACAATGTTAATTATTCTAAATAGCATCGAATTATTCTGAATAGATCTTGTACATCAATTCCGATACGTAGTTAAAAGGACAGGTAAAACAGAGCATGCATTTTGGAATAATATTGCCAAGGGAGGATGAATATTCATGAATTCAATTCGTATGATAAACGAAAACGCGTGAAATGAAATATCATATAGAAAAGAAAGATTCCAATTCTTCGGTCTGATGATTGCTCAGGAAGCTAGGAATAAATGTTTGGACAAACATAAAAAACAATCACATGTCTCGTGTTCCTAAATTTAAAATTATTGCCACTGTGTATATACTGCGACTTTATTCAAAGCTGCCTCTGGCAGGTCATCAGCTGTTACGATGCCTATCCAATCGGAACTTGCACGACACTACAGTGGACGTTCAGCCTTCCCATTGGATGACACCATTAACAGCTGATTTACCTCACACGCAGCTCTGAATATATCCAAGTGTAATCCTTAATGGCCAATGCTGATCCAAAACAACGAACACAGTCCGAAACGAAGAGGAGCTCGACCCTCCTTTGAACACTTCCTGCTGGAAAGGTGCGTCGAGTAGTGGCGATAAGCACCGGGAAAGGCAGTGGAGGTTCGACGGCACCGCTGAGAGCAGTGACACCGGCAGAGGGGCGAGGACGCGGCGGTGAGTGGGCGGGGGTAGGGCGGGGGCGGGCGGCGCATTATCAGGCGGCGGCTGTCAAACGCGGGGCAGCGCCCGCGAAAGGAAAGTTGCCGCGACCGCTGACCCGGCGCCGCCGACGGAGCCCTCGCGGGGGCGGCCCGCCGCAGAGAGCGGGCGCGTGCGGGGGCGCGGGCTGGGTCGAGCGGTGACGCGGGAGCGGGCGGAGGAGGACGCGGTGGGGGAGGCATGACGGGGGCGGGGTGGTGGCGAAGGCGGGGCGGGGGCTGGGGCGCGGGCGGGCGGGGCGGATGCAGCCGGGGGGGGCGGGGACGGGGCGCGGGCGATGACGCGGGCGGGGGGCGCGGGCGGAGGCGCGGGCAGGGGAGCGGACGGGGGCGCGGGCGCGGACGGAGGCACCGGCGGGGGCGCGGGCGGTGACGTGGGTGGGAAGGTGGGTGGGGGTGCGGGCGGGGGCGCAGGCGGGGGCGCGGACGGGGGTGGGGGCGGGGATGCGGGCGTGGTCGGGGTTGCGGGCGGGGCCCGTAGAGCGGGGGGGGCCGGTGGCGCGGGCGCTGGCGCGGGAGGGGGCGGTGACACAGGCGGGGGCGGGGGCACTAGCGGGGACGCGGATGAGAGCGGAGGCGGGGTATGGGCGGGGTTGGAGTCGAGAGCAGCAACTGAAGCAGGGGCGGCGGCGGGGAAGAGGCGGTTGTGGGGGTGGAGGATGTGAGAGGGCGGTGGGAATGAAAAGCAGAGAAGACAGCTCTGACGCAGTCCGGGAGAGAGCACGTGAGAGGGTGTGGGTGCGTGGAGGGGCGTGGGAGTACGCGCGACGGACGGGCCCGGCTGAGACGGATTCTTAGAGAGGCAAACGTAGGCGGAAATCAAGGCGGTAGGTGCATCGAAAGTGCGGGTCAGGGCAGCTGTCTGGTCCGGTCTAAACCCAGGGAGGAGTTTAGTGATGGAGTGACGGGATAAATCGAGTGAGTGGAGGCATTAGGTGCAACCAAGCAAGGAAGCATGTAAAGAGATTCATGGCTCTACACGTGAACAGGGCGGTAGGTACGGACATCGGTATGGATAGCAGTGTGAATTGGTAGAGGCGAGTGCTTTAGACGAGTGCTAGGCGAGGCTTATAGAAGAGGGCGGACGCAGAGGCGAAGGCAGAGGTGAGGGCGGAGATGAGGACGGAGGCGCAGGAGAGGGCGGAGGCAGAGGTGAGGGTAGATGCATGGATGAATGCGATATTTTGCGTATTTAGAACTGAAGCTGCATATTTACGCAATCGAGCTAGCATATCCTCCGGAATCGATCGTGATTTTGCTACCCAGCTCGCTCACCTTCTGCCACTCCATACCGAGTTTCGATTCTCGGGTGATTCTATCTTTGCTTTCTGGCAGTATAGGCTTACCGATACATTTAAATGTTTTCAGAGCAATCCTGCACTTTAGTTCGTATAAAGTGTGCTCAGTAAGTGTCTCTGCAATGACTTCTTTCCCAATGTAATTCTGTATCGGCTGTCCCTCCCTGAATGTTTCTGAGTTTTTTTATTTTCAAAAGCGAGCCGCAAAACGTTTGGGAAATATCGAAGGAGATAATAATGATAATGAACTATCAGCAAAGGACATGGACTACTGATGTCGAAATTGTGGATTAACGTTGTACGACAAAGTAAAAAAATGAGATTGGAAGAAGCACATACGTGAAAACATAAACGACGTCATTAAAAGGACTCGGTAACTTTAATTGGAGTCACTTTAACAGTAATCGTGAAGAACGATGAACTCTAAAGCTCTGGATTGGGAACCTCTTTCACACAGAAATCGAGAAAGACCTAGAAGTAGCGGGAGGAAGAGTGCAGAAAGCAATGTCTAGAGGATTAATAGCAGATTTCAGTGCCATAAAAATGGAAACTTCGTTTTCCTCGTGATCTCCTTTCTCTCTTTCCCGTAACCAATTTACCATTTTCCTGCGATCCATTTTCTTTTCTCGCAAACTTTTCTTCTTCCCGCGTAAAATTTTCCATTTTCCAGCGATCCATTTTCTTTCTTTGCAATCCATTTCCTCTTTCACACATACAAGTTTCCATTTTCCTGAGATCCATTTTCTCTTTCCCGTTACCAATTTCCCATTTTCCTGCGATCCTTTTTCTTTTCTCGCAATCTATTTTCTTCTTCCCGCGCAAAATTTTCCATTTTCCTGATGTATATATTTCTTTTTCAGCAATCGGTTTCCTCCTTTCCACACCCAATTTTCCATTTTCGTTCCATCAATTTTTTTTGCAATTCATTTCCTCTTTCACACACAATTTTCCATTTTCCTGCGACCCATTTTATTTTTCTCGCAATCCATTTTCTCTTTTCCCGCACCCAATTTTCCATTTTACTATGATCCATTTTCTCTTTCTCGTACTCAATTTTCCATTTCTCTGGAATCCATTTTCTCTTCTCACAATCCATTTTCTCCTATCCGCGCCCAATTTTCCATTTTCCTGCAATCCATTTCTCTTCTCGCAATTCATTTTCTCCTCGACGCGCCGAATTTTCCATTTTCCTGCAATCCATTTTCTCTTCTCGCAATTCATTTTCTCCTAGACGCGTCCAATTTTCCATTTTCCTGCAATCCATTTTCTCTTCACGCAATTCATTTGCTCCTCGACGCGCCGAATTTTCCATTTTCCTGCAATCCATTTTCTGTTCTCGCAATTCATTTTCTCCTATACGCGTCCAATTTCCCATTTTCCTGCAATTCATTTTCCCTTCTCGCAATTCATTTCTCCTAGACGCGTCCAATTTTCCATTTTTCTGCAATCCATTTTCTCTTCTCGCAATTCATTTTCTCCTAGACGCGCCCAATTTTCTGTTTTTCTGCAATCCATTTTCTCTTCTCGCAATCCATTTTCCCTCTCTCTCGTGCGCGCGCGCGTCGCGAGGCGCAGGCGTTTGGAAAAGGCCCGCGGGGCGGTGGCGAAGCAATAGCGCGCGCCCCCATTAGCGCGTGTTTGTTTACGGGCGCCGCCGCGCCGCGCCGCGCGGAGGCGCCGAGTGCGGCGGTGGGCGGGGCAGAGTGCCTGCGATACACTTGTGCTCTTTGGGCGAAGGGCACTGGGCCGACGCCTGCTCGGGAAAGGGCGTCTCGCCGCAACGGTGCGCGGGCGATAATTATTCTCAAATAGGCCTTACGACCTTTCTCAGATACTGATTCCCTACTCCCTTGCAAGTCCTCTAATGAAGATATCTGTATAAAATAAAGCAAGACGACGTAATGTCAGAATGACCAATATTGTGAAGAAATCTTGGAATATAAGAGCTAAACATCCAAACCTGATTAAAAATTATGATTTTATTTTCTTTTAAAAAAGTATTAAATTTGTTGCATTATTGTAGTAATAATGCTACTAAAACAATGATAATATATAAATGATAAAATGATATTAATTACAATTATCATTTTACCAAAGAATCATCAGTAAGTGACTTCCTGGTAATTTTTAGGCATTTGAAAAATGTTGCCTCATTTGGTTCTACAAGTAACAAAACATTTTCCAGTATGTTTTATAAATATTTGTCAGATAAGAAATGGCTGGGTCTTGATTCATCAATTAAAACTAGGAACATTCAGTAGATGTAACACATTTATCGGGTAAAATTATGTAATTAAAAGGAGCGTATCAGGACGATTATTCTAGAAAATTAATTTGGGGCAGGATTCACCGTTTAACTGCGTGAAATGTTTGCGGTCTGGTTTACAATTCACGCCGACTCCAAAACACTTCGTGAATAGTTATTTCTCGCGGACTTGGCTTGATTGATTGATTGTTAGTAATTCCGGGCGCAGTCAACTACCAAGGTCATTAGTCTAGTAAGTGTAGTGGATGTTTTTCATCAGGAGGTGGCGGTGATCTTCCCTCGCTGGATAGCGGGATCCGACGTCAGCCTACCATCGACTAGTGGGGTTTTCCCCGACCAGGTGTCTCCCACCAGCGGCGCACTGCCCCCGCCGGGACATGCTCTAAGTACCCGATCGGTCTCTCGGCAGCATGTGTAGTAGTGTACTGAATGTTAGTGTAAGTATGTGTGTGTGTGTGTGTGTGTGTGTGTGTTTACGGCGTGAGTATAGGACAGGGGAGGGGAAGGAAATATCGCGCGCTGTCCGTGGCCCGTTTGTTAGGGTACTGCTCCGGCATTCGCCTGGTGTTGATTGGAGAAACCACGGAAAACTACCGATCAGAGCAACCGGCCGCTAGAATACTCCTCCACACAGCGACTGAATTCGACCTAGGTGAAAAGCTACGTAGTGTCGAAAATCCTGCCACTTTCGGGAGTGGAACCCTAGTACCTCCCGGTCAGAGGCACTGCAGTGACATCAGCTGATGCACCGAGCCACCTCTGCCGGTGAAGTGGCGAGTGTGGCGGGAGCGAGGGGATTGGGGGAGCGATGTGGGCGCGGCCCGATGAAGAGCGAACGCCGAAGGGGCGTGCAGACCGGTTGGAGGGCAGCAGGGAGCGGGGGCGGTGGTCAGTGGGGACCGGCGGGGGCGCCCGGTCAGTGCGTGGATGTCCATTGTGAGTACTGGTGCAGCGGAAATGGCGGGTGTGGCGGAAGCGATGAGGGCGGCGGAGGTGGCGGGGTCGGCGGGAGTGGCGGGGACGGCAGAGCGGCCGGCCGCGATGAAGAGCGACGCCGAAGGGGCGGGGCGCCCGGCTGCGGGGGTGGAACGCAGGTCAGCGCAGGGGGCGGGGACACGGTGAAGAATGGCGGGGGCGGAGCCGGACAAGCGCGCGTTGCAGCTCTCGCCCACGTGGCACTGGGCGGATCTGCAGGTTGTGGGAGCGGCGCCGAGGTACTGTTGGTGGGATGTGGTGCTAGACGCCATTCGGATGGACAGGTGGTGATGAACAATTTTTTTTTACTTTGACGGTGGCTAGACCTAGTAGTAAGACAAGTAGACATGTTCAATTGAGCTGTTTGAGAGCAAAATGAAGTAAAAAAAAATCCAGAAAATGACGTGTAAACGAAAAACATTGTAAAACTATAATGCTAAGAAATAAATGACCTTGTGTTATAAACGTATTAAGGAGATTTTTTGTAACTTACTACAAATATTTTGTACTGAAACATTGCTTATTAATTAACTATTTGGTTGACTTTCACCACAAGTGCGCACACCGTTTCTGAAAACTATGACTTATAAGCAGATAATTGGCATGCACACTTTTTGTCTGAGATAGTAATGTGAAGGAAAAGTTGGGAAAAATATGGGTTTGTCACGATTTTCAACAAAGTGAGAGCAATTTTGAAGTTGCGATTTTCATTAGTGCACATATCACTAAAAGCGATTAAATGTTCCTTTTTTTCGTTTTATTTCGAGATGCTTCTTCTATGATGAGTGCAGATAAGCAAGAAGCTATGTCTTGGGAGCCCCTGGAAGGTGTTGTTTCGCCTCATCTGTGACTTTCATCACATGCAGCGGTATGAGCAAATTGTTGGCTATTTCTGAATTGTGCAGGCCTCTAGCTAATAAATATTGTAGTTTCACTCACATCGTTGTAGCCCGTGATGGAACAATGATCAACCATCTACCAGTGCATCTAACTCAAATCTTCCAAAATGTGACTTACATCACGTTTGCTCTCAACGACTGAATTGATCTTCGATACATAAAACAAACATGGGTGTAATAGGTTTCATCCAAGCTGGTCAATCCCCAGGAAACAGTCACAAATGTACATAGGCTACTGTATGATTATGCTAATTTACTGTGTTTTTTGCGATGGCATTTCTGCACACATTGCGTACTTTCATACACAATTTTTATTCGCGTTCATTCGCTTTGCGTTAAGATTTACTGCGAGAATCACCGAGTTTCCACGCTTGCCAACGGACGCATGGTTCCCTCAAGTGACCTCATTTCCTCACAGGGTATTATCCAACAGCGCGTGCAATTTCTGCGAATTGCATCCGCGGCTCGCCACGTGCCGGCACTCGCGATTTCGGCGAATCGCTCAGGAGTTTAAAGCGTGTGGCCATTTGAGTGCTCGCTAGATGCGCAAACGCGCAGCAGCAAGATGTTAATATAGTACATATTTAATCACAGTGGGTACTTGGAGGTCACGAGCTGCACAGTGAGGAGGATTCAATGGGTAGCTTTATTACGACTTACAGTTTTGGAATTGGAGCTCCCGATTGGATGAAGTCCCCCTCTGCTTCCACCTCGTGATCTTGAAGTGGCACTACGTTTAAATCGGAGTAAAGAGTCGATGGGGCCCTTCGCCATGCCCGTGTGTGTCGTTCGCCAGAAAACACACACACACACACACCTTGCATGACGCAATTGTGAAGTCCTGTTTTAGGCAATCACGATACTTGCACAAGCGTGCACGTCATCTCAAAGTATATCTGTTGTAGTGTGATAAACACTTAAGTGCATTGTTCGTATTTTCTTGAACCGTGTCGGACTGTTATACCCAAGTTCGCGAGTTCAAACCCGATCTAAGCCGTGGGTTTTTAAGGGCGAAAAAACCCTTCGTAAGCCTTGCTTTGGAGGGAAAGTGAAGCCGGCTGTCCCATGTGAGAAGATTTACTGCATTTAGAAGATTTACTGCATGTAAAAAATCCTCAAGCATTAATGGAGCGTCTGAGCTAAATTGCAATCGCATGTTTCGTCGCCCAAGTAATACCTTCTTTCTCCCCTAGTTGGTGAAAGGAGCGTCGCGAAATTTGCGTGGTCAGACGGAAGCTGACGCCCATGGTGTGCCTCTCGCCACGTAAAATAAAGCTTCAATTCAATTCATCCCACTTATATTGTGTGGCGGAACCCTTGGTTTCCTCGTGTTGACGTCCCTGGAAGTAAAGTGCCGTGTCAAACAGTGTCGGAGCGGGTGGCTGCCCCTGTGCGGGAAGAGCGTGGAGCGAGAGACTGGAAAACGCGAGCGTAAACTCCTCGCGCTCCCCCGGGACGGAGCGCGGGCGGCGGCGCCGGCCGCCCTCACGCGCCGCTTGCTCTGACTCAGCCCTCACCGGCTCCGCGCGGCGCGGTGACTCAGCAGCGCAGCGGGGGTTCGAACGCGGCCCGCAGAGCGCGCTCCCCTCCAGAACCCCGCCCCCCGGGCGCCTCTCCCCCTCCAAGCCCCCGGTTTCCCGCGTGCGTTCGCGCGTACGCTCCGACGGGCGGCCGGCGGCTCCCTCTGCGGCGAGTGGTGGCGGTGAGCGATGGCAACGGGGGTGGAGGCGGAAGGGGAGGAGGACGTGGAGGTACTTGTGGGTGATGAGGTGAAGGTGGATGGTGGCAGTAAGCGAAAATGGTAGCGGTAGGGATGGGAGTGAGGTTGACGGGAGCTGAGGCGGGGGTGGT
Organism: Acheta domesticus; assembly: GCA_031308135.1. Classification (NCBI taxonomy): domain Eukaryota; kingdom Metazoa; phylum Arthropoda; class Insecta; order Orthoptera; family Gryllidae; genus Acheta; species Acheta domesticus. Next base: position 201,356,222 of record JAHLJT010004567.1, on the reverse strand, counting down.
GGGAGCAGGGACGGTGGCAGTGACGACGGCAGAGAGAGGGCGGGAGTTACTAACAGCGGAGACAGGAGCTGCTGGTGGAGGAGTCGGTGCAGCGACGTTCTACGGGACAGCGATGGAAGGGGCGGCGGGGGTGGCAATGAATGATGGGCGAGGCGGGTGGCGAGGGAGATGAAAATGGTGAGGGCGGTAGCGGTGGGGAAGGTTTGGCGAGGGCGATGGCAGAGGCGATGGAGGAGATGGAAAAGAGGGATGGCGGTGTTGTATATGTGGGCGACGAGATGAAGGCATCTAGAGAGCGGTGGCGTGGGCGGTGGCGTGGGCGGTGGCGTGGGCGGTGGCGTGGGCGGTGGCGTGGGCGAGGGGGGGGCGAGGGCGGTGACGAGGGCGGTGGCGGGGGCGGGGGCGAGGGCGGGGGCGAGGGCGGCGGCGAGGGCGGTGGCGGTGATGAGGACGGGGGGAGGACTCCGCGGAGAGCAGGCACTGCGGCCATGGCATTGAGGTGGTGGCAGGGAAAGCAGCGGCGGCTGTGGGCGTTAGCAACGCACGGGGCGTGAACCTTTGTACTGTGCCGTTGGAGCGTCAGCGATTGCAACGCCGCGGCGCGCCGCTTGCCTAGGGGAGCACGAAGTGCCGAAAGCAGAAATAAAAAAAACGCACTCATTCTGCACAAAATGCGGTTGGAGTGACGCACGTCTCATAAGAGGCTCCTGTGAATCACACTTTGTTTTAAGATCACAATTTCATAGTTTCGATTACCACAATTTCACGAGGATTTACTTTTAATTTGACAATAAAATAAAAGAGAATATTTTAAGAAGAATACGCTTCTTTGGAAAAGAAGAACTAAGAAATTACATTAAAATCCATCTATTTCAATTGGAATGTTTTAGAAGTCAATAAACAGGTAGTAGTAGGGCAGTAATTACTGTCGTAATTAACAAATAACATATTTTTCTCTTTACTCCGTTGCAGCTCGGATGCGGTTCGTTGCGTTATACTGCAGAAAATTGAAGTGTTTGTGGCCAATAAATAAATTGTTTTTGTAGATAATTGTTAAGTAAATGCATTTACTGATTTTCTGGAATATCCATTTCACTGTGAATGCTTATTTATTCATTTATAGTATAAATACCAAATTTACTGTGGTTATAAATTTTATACTATTAACTCAACATCGTCTAACAAATTTTTTACTAAAATCATTAAAAACTGTAAGAAAGTAAAACGAATTTATGTATATATAATTTACCGAACGTACCCATCGATGCATCGATCAGAAGCAAAACTGAATCTTTATAACCTACATTTCATTGTGTGTTTTATTTTTAATTTAATTCTTCCTTAAAATATTTACGTACGTTCATGTCAATTTCTCATCTTCTTGAAAATATAACTTAATTGATTACATGATTACGAAATAATTCACTATGTAATTTTCAAGTTTTAGAATTCATCATGGTTCAACAGTGTCCTTTAATAATTTAGTTTACTTCATAAAATGTACCAGGAGCTTCATTTACGATGAATGTGTATTACATTAATTAATAATTTATACATCCACGTTTTAGCACGGAGCTTGTTCTTCAGGATCATGTTTAAGCAGTAATTGCCCCGCAACAGAATAATTAGGAAATATCCTGTAATATAGTTTCGAGAATCAAGGATATTCTAACTCTCAAATAATGTAACATTATTATTATTATTATTATTATTATTATTATTATTATTATTATTAAACATATACAATGGGTAAATAAAACCCTTGACCGAATATTAAAGGGAACATAGATCATTTACACAAATTATTAGTGCTGCATAAGATTAAATTGATTGCAACTATCCCTCCGTTTTCAATAAAAGTACTACGCCAGTACAAACCGAAATATTGAAGTACCGTATGTGATCTCTAATACATATTCGAAACCATAAATACTTCAAGTGCTTTCAGAGGGTTCGGCATTACTTGTTCGTTTCATTGCAATTGTTAGTTCTCCTTATAACTGTTGTTTATAATTTAATAATTCAATATATGTAGCAAGCAATTACGCAACATTTCACGATGCGCATGACGCCAACAATCATAAAATACCTTCATTTTAATCACAATTTTATTTCGAATTCACTGCTACGAAACAAGAGTCGAATACTTATTTCTCTCACGGCCACTGTCATTCCGGTGGGAATTATCCATGAAGAATTAATTTCGTCTCCAGGACGCTGACCAAAAGAGAATCAAAGCAATAATCGGAAATCTGTGTTTTGTTAAAATAGATGTCTTCACATCATTTTCTAACCGATTTGCTCCATTTTCACCTATAAAATATTTTAATTGTATCCAATGTTAGTATATTGCTTGTAAATGCGTTAATAATCATAACTCAAAGTTTTTATCACAGTAACACGGGATAAATGACTTCATACCACTTCAGCGACGAATCCTTTTTGATAACGAGCCCAGAAAAGACCACGAAATCGCTACCCACTCCCAGAATTACGACAGCACTTCACCGTGACATGTCGATTTCTAAAGATCTATAACGACGCCTGGAATCGCTTTGAGCACGAACGATCTCTTAGAAAGCCATTCGACTTCTGAAGAGGGGATTTAAAACGACGTTGCTCAGTACGTTGGTGCGATGATGTAATTAGGTTAGGTAGCGAATAGAGTTGTAAAGGGTCATTAACTCTTGTTTTGATTCTTGAACCGTTACATAAACGAAGGAGGCATGGATCGTTTCGCCGTTTTAAAGCAGATTAACCTCACGAGCATAGTTACGTTAACTCTTGGTTCGGGGCAAAGTACGCACTACGACGACAGGCTCAGAAATAATCGGGACTACCTCACGTGCACCTAACACACACTAACACATTGCTGTTGCGTAAGTGTATACGCGGAGTAATTTCTAGTTAAATCGCATTTTATCACACACGCACTCTGAGCAAAAAAACAACTTTGAATGCATCACGTTTTTCATGCCTAAGTGACAACCACCAAGCCGCCCCCGAGGCATTTGGCGAACAAAACCCAATTCAAATTGCGGCTGGACGGCAGCCGACGTTGCGAAAAAAAGGGGGCAGTTCCTGTCGCCGAGATTACACCGCAGAAACGCGCTGTCGGGCGAAACGGGTGGAACGGCGTGGAGCGGACGCCGGGGTCGCGCTGGGGTTGGGCTGGGCGGGGGGAGGGGCACTGGGGGCGGAAGCGGCGGTGATGATGGGAAGGATGGAATTCACAAGAACAGCGCGATTTGATGGATGATGGATGATTGATTGTTAGTGGTTCCGGGCGCGTCACCTACTGAGGTCATTCGTCCCGTAAGTGCACTGCATGTTTTCATCGGAAAGTGATTGTGAACTTACCCCACTGGATGGAGATACGATGCCGACGTACCATCGACTAGAGAGGTTTCCCACAACCAGGTATTTCCCACTAGGGCACCGCCCCAGTCGGGACAAGCTCTAAGCCCCCGACCGGTCTCCTTGCATATGTGGTGGTGTAGGGCATGTAAGTGTGTGTGTAAAAGGTGAGGATAGAATAAGGAAGAGGAAGGAAAGATCGCGAGCGGTCCGTGGCCCGTTGTTAAGGTACTGCTTCGGCATTCGCCTGATGGTGATTGGAGAAATCACAGAAAACTACTGACCAGAGCAGTCGGTCGCTAGAATTCTCCCCCGTGGGGGAGACACAGCGTCTAAATTCGACCTGCCTGAGAAACTAGTGTTCAAAATCATGTTACTGTCGGTGCGCAAACCTAGGACCTCTCAGTCAGAGGCACTGCAGTGACAGACAGCACTGAGCCACTTGTGCCAGTTGGTTTGATGGAAGTGCTAACGAAAATGATTTGGTAGTCAGGAAATAAGAACGGTAATTACAAGAGACGAGAGGAAAGGAGAAATATATAATCAGGCGGAAGTGAGATGTAGGCAGAGTTTAGAGGAAAGGAGAACAGGGATAAAAGACGATAAGAGAAAGGAGAATGGAGATAAAAGGGGACCAAAGAAAGGAGAAAATGAGGTGAAGTAGAGATGAGTAATCTTGTACGACAGGAGTGAAGAGAAGTTGACTGTTAGGAAGTGGTGAGGAGGTAAGAAAAAGTGATGGAGAAGACAGAACAGGGCAAATGTAACGAAGTATTGATGAAAACTGGCTCGATTGTCAGGAAAGAGGAGCGGCGATATAAGGAGCAGCAGTAAAGGAGAAAGATCATGCTAAAGGGAGGTGAAGGAGCAAAATGGTGACACTTTAGATTAGATTTATTACTAATTCTGCAATTAAATTTGAGGACTTGGTGGCAGAATACACTAATTTAACATTACATAACTTAACAATTTTACAAAAATTACAAACTTTACAAATTAACGTGAACATTTCACGGTGTGAGCTTTCGTAGCACTCCACTTCACCACCACTTCACCGCACTGCTGATCACTGAACTGTAATGTCTTTCTTACACATTCTTTTTCCTCTACTTCACAACACCACTACACTGCAGTCCACTTGCAACGTAAGGTGACAAGGGAGTAATAAAAGATAAGGTCGAGTAACGTGCGTGCAGTTCAACGGGTCGAGTTTAAAGGAGTAGAACGGACGAAAATACGACAGAGTAAGATATAGGGGAGCTTCACGAACTGGCTTAAGTTGTTAGTAAGCAGAAAAGAACAGTGCACTGGGATTGAACGAGGGTGGTGGGGCAACGTGAGGGAATTGTAGTAGGGAGATGAATGTGAAAACGAGTGAGGCAAAGAGGTCGCATGGAGAGGCACAGAAGTCTGAAAGCAAGGGAATGAAAATAGAGCTGACCGTAGATTGCAACCCTGCAAGGAATTGTGATGAGGGAGAGAGAACTTAAATTGACCGGTTTGATTGAGCAATGCGTGTTTTGAAAGGCAATGTGCATCGATTGATCTGTAAATGTGGATCGAGGGCCAGAAGATGAGTTTGCAAGAATGTAAGAGGTACTGTGCCTAATCAAGTCATTGAACTCGTCTACGGCAATGGAGTGGATACGATGAGTCGGCAGAAAACGGTCAGGCAACACAGACAAAATAAAAGGTGAGAGCGAAAATTAAGAGAAAGCAGCGGAGAATCTTTGTGAAATGACAACAGATGCTCGGGCATAATGCCATTTATTAAGATGACATATGTGTTTACAATGAAGATGAAAGTTACTACGCAGGTGCAAGGTAAGAACTCAAAATATAATACATCACAAATACATGAACAAAGTAAGAAATAAAATGTAAAAAATAAATAAAATGTAGTTAAAAGAAATTTGGAGAAACAAAAACTAATTGAGGTTCCCAAACGGAATTGGAAAGTATTTTCAGAAGTCGATTATGAACTGAAATCAAGATTACTCTTTCCAATATTTTGTAGAACATCGATAATGGACATTTCGTAAAATCGTATTTCTTGGTATCCTGAATTTCTGTAACTTTTCACATTCCTAATAAATTTGAAACCAGACAACTCAGATCTGCATTACTCTAAGAGTTCCATGTTCTGCATTTCGTCTTTTCACATTTATATTCGAAATATGAACATTCCACTGAACATCGAACACAAAGACTCTTTCAGCGGTGATAAACAAACTGGTGTGTGTGAGTGAAGAACAATGGAAGATAATATGTGGTATGAGTTAATGATATGAAATTAGTTTATGAATGCAGAGTAATTGCGATATTACGCATTACGAGAGAGTTGACAACGGTTGCGGTTGCGGTTGTGGTTTCGGTGGCGATGACAGTGATACCGCAAGTAGGTTTTGCGTAACATATTATCGTTTATGTAATTGGGTGGGAAGACGATTACGGCTAAGAAGAGTAAAAAAGAAACTAGCGAAAAATTGTATAGTGTCCATGTTTTCACGTCAACTTTATTTATTGTATTTTCAGCCCAAGTACATCCCTTAAGGGCAAACACCTTCCACCTCTCAGTAGGGTTGGTTCATACAATAAGTAATACATAAATCAAAATAAAATAGACAGAATATAGATTGAGACACAATAAAAGTACATAAATACATTTCACTGGCATGGTAATTAACAAAATTGAAGTTTCAATTTTAAAAAAATAGGTTTAAAGGTATTGTTATTTTCTGTTGTCAAATTCAGTATGGGGCATTCGCGACCACGCACTGAGTACTGATAGTTTGCTTCGCTGCAAAGTTACAAAATAATTAACAGTGTATTATATTTTATGTTGTGCAATTACCATCCACATGACTACCGTGAAGTAGAAACTTAAGTATCTCGCATTGTATCCGTACGATCTTTCGGAAGAGGTTATCGCCAAATATGTGCTTTAAGCAATTATATGAAAATTTATTTACATGCTTAGAGACAATTTCGAATTCCATAAGTTCTGTATGCATATCTTTGCGATTCTTTATATTGTGCGGTGACTAATGAAAATACCCATAACTAGGAATTTGTGAAGATGAAAAAACAAGTTTGCTTCTCTCATTACCGAACATTAAGTTTAAGTGTAGATAATGAGTTATAAAACATGAAATATGCAAAGAAATTTCTTTTAATGAATGCCATGTGTATTCAAAGGAGCGAATGTTATTCACAGTATCGAAATTCAGCGAGAAAACGGAAGGAGTTTTCTCTCATCACATCGCACTCTCCTGTATACTGCTGTACTGAGGGTATGCATGCATTTAAATGGTGCTGGCTGAGATTCTGAGAGGTAAAGTAGTCTGTCATCACCACTTGCTGACGTGCTACCATCAGCCACTACTCGCTAACCTCTACCTCCCGCCACCCGCTGGCCACCTTCCCCTTTGGTACTCTAACCACCACCCTGTCGCCGCCATCTCTGCCATCTCTGCGCTGCTGCATTCGCTGCCCTCCTCCTACGAGGCCTCCCAACTCCACTGCCTACCCTTCCTCGCTGCTACCCGTCCTCTCCGCCCCCGACACAACTTTATATTCTTTCTGGGAGTTACGACATGATATACGACTATCTAAAGTCAAGCTCTCGGTATGAAAAATAATAATATACTTTAATGATAATGACACATAATATAGTTCGAATTTCAAACATACAAATAATTTGATTTCTCCCGAAATCTCTTCGCTCTCCCTCTCTGGCCAGGACCGTGTCGTCGTGCTCATCCCAATGACCCGCAAATCGATCAGATTCTTCGATCAGTTTCCAGAATTAAATGAGCAAATACCGAGATGAGACCTTTTTTTTGGCTTCTGGACAATTTATGTAGCTTCGCTATGCGCACATTTCGTTGAGTCCTCCGTTTTCTATTGTGGTAGTTGTAGATCTGGGACTGTGGGTTTCTATTTTGTGGGCAATACTACAACTGAAACCTATAGTTCGTTTAGCAATGTAAATTCGTTTTCTATGGCACGGAAGCAAAAATTTAAAGCTTTCACATGTTGCTAACCATGCTTTGTTGTTACTTTTATTCAGCCTTCAACTATGTACTGTAAAAGGGTAGGTTAGGGATTCAAGAAAACGCGCAAACATTATACATCCCAAACGTCACATTCAGTTTTTACAATTTTTGACAATAATAAACCCCGACGCCTACGCTCCGACCAGCGGATCATCTCGACGTATGGCACCACGCCCTCTCTCAGCACGCCAACCCCTCCATCACCGATGCCCAAGGGCGGATCTAGCCGATCATTTTGGAGGAGGCCATCATAGATGTTTGTTAAATAATAAACATTTGTTATTATGTTGTATATTGATTTTGTAGTGTATATATGATATTGTAGTGCATATATGTATATGATTTTGTAGTGTATGTATGTATATTGATTTTGTTGTGTATATATGATATTGTTTTTAAAATAATTACATTATTCGAGTATAAATAAATATTTAAATCAATTTTACCAAATAAAAGGAGATAACAAACGAAAATTCTAACCCTTTTGGGGGCAGACCCCCCTCCGCCCTCACCATACCCCTCACCAAACCGTCTTCTCCGCCCTTGCGGAGATGCCGTCATCTTCGCTGCCCTCGCCTCTTAGCACCCCCTTCGCTCTCATCATCCCCTCCCCCTGCGGCTCATCGCGCCCTCCTTCCGCTGTGGCCAGCGCCTCTGCCGTTTTGCGCGTTAACCACGAAAACAAATTAAGCCGCAGAAGACCTCCGCTTCGCGCCAATTACCCCGCTCACTAACAAGCGGCGCGCGGCGGGGCTCAGCGGGCTGGGACGCTTGGGCCGGGGCAGGGCGGGACAGGGGAGAGCCGGGGCGGGGCGGGGAGGGACGGGACGGGGAAGGGCGAGGCGGGGAGGGTCGCGGCGGGGTGGGACGGGGTGGGGCGAGGAGAAGCGCGGCAGGGCGGGACGAGGTGGGTAGGAGCGGGGGGAAGGACGGGGAGGAGAGGGGCGGGGAAGGAGGCGGGCCGGAGAGGGGGCGGGAGGGGCGGGGGCGGAAGGGGCGGGGGGCGGGGCGGAAGGGGCGGGGGCGGAAGGGGCGGGGGACGGGGGCGGAAGGGGCGGGGGCGGAAGGGGCGGGGGGCGGAAGGGGCGGGGGCGGGTCAGCCGCTCGGCGCTCACAGGAAGGTGGAGGATGAAAACGAAACACCTGGACTCAAGAGCACGGGAATTAAAAGCTGTGTCACATTTCTTCCTGAGTTCATCAGCGAAACAGCAGAATATAAGCTGTGTCCAAAAGAATTGAAGGGTTCAGCTCTCGGTGGTCCTGCGACACATTTGGACAAAAATACGATAACGACTCGCCAAATCGATTACCACGAATACATTATGTGCGGGGATGATGGTGCTTGTGTAGTAAATGATGCTGTACAAAACTAGGGAGGCACTTTTTCTTGAAACTGTAACACGTAATGTGGGGTTGATACCATTACCTTATTTCTCAGAATGTATAATATGTGATATAGACTACCTGAAGCCTAGAATTTAAATAAAAATTATTTAAAAATAAATGTATGACCTGCCAATGCGCGATGATTATTATGAATCGTTGATCAACTCAGTTGAGATCTACTTCGCAAAAAAGCACAGACGTTTAGTGTAGAAATCCAAAGAAAATACGTATCTAGAAAGTGTCATTCGCCTCATATCGTAATATACGCTCATTCATTATGATGAATAACGTTTGGTACTTCGGCGATCGCCAGAGTAGTGTGCACTTTTAAATGGTGAAATTATTATTTTTTCTTCAAAAACAGATATTACGGATACCTTTAATTGCTTAATAATTTCACATGTGTTTTAGAAAATATTTCACTTACTATTCACCAGAATGAAAATTTCAACCAACTGGATTCACAGAGGAACTTACCTGAAAACAAGAGAAATCGAGTTAATAAAATATGTATCTCAGATATACATAAACTCGAAGTGAAGTAAAAAGTATGGTTGTTTTTGAAGGAATTGTATAAAAAATTAGTAGATTAAAACATTATTGTAATTATTATTATTATTATTATTATTATTATTATTATTAACAAATCTCTCGATAAAAAATTCTGATTTGTCATTAAACAAATTAGAGAAAATGTACCACAACAACATAATAATACATAGATTGTCCTTTGTCACGTTTTCGTCAAAATTAAGGTAATTTTACAACCACGTACGGTATACGATATAAGGTATTACGTATATGGTGCATCGATTACTACTTTTCGTGTAATTTTAGCGATGCTAGTGCTGCAATCATGCAGTACTACGAAAACATTTGTAATTGTTCTATGGCCAGGGATCCGGGATTCACAATTTTATATTCTTTCTGAGGGTGACGACATGATAAGGGACTATCTAAAGTCAAGCTCTCGGTACGAAAAATACTATTAATATTCTGTAACAATAATGACACAAAACATAGTTCGAATTTCAAACATAAAAATAATTTGAAATTGTACAAATTATCCAAATGTCCACACATCAGAACGCATCTACAACAAACCATAATTTCAGACAGACGTAACACTCTTTTTCAGAAACTGAATGCCTCACATCTCTCGAAGAATCATCCAAACGCCTCAATTCGCGGCGTCCGTCGCTGAGCGCTCGCCTGCGGGGGTGGTCGCGCGGCGTCTTGGGGGCTCCATTCGCCTCCAAAATAAATACCGCACATCGATTGCCGGCCGCAAGGATTGCCGGTCGGAAGGAGCGGAGCGGCGACGAAAGAAGGGCGGCGAGTTGAGGGCTCGCATGGCGGCGGCGGCCGCAAGATAAAGGGCCCTGCAGGGCAGCCCTGCCTCCGCCTTGGGAAAGCGCAGCTGCTCCGCGCCACCCCCCACCCCCACCCCCCGCGACGCGCAATCTTGGCTCCGCAGGCGGAGGACGCCAACGGCGCTCGCAGCGACGAGATTTTTATTAGCTTTACCTCGCGGTATTAAAATGTATGTCTGTCTGTTGGACCTCTTTGATTATTAGGAGTCTTTCGAGGTCCGTTGCCGATAGGTCGGGTCGGGAGCTGAGAGCTTGTCCCGGCTAGGGCGATGGCCCCGCTGGTGGGAGATACCTGGTTGTGGGGAAAAACCGCGCTAGTCGACGGTAAGTCGGCGCCGGACATGGCCATCCAGCGGGGAAAAGATCACCGCCACGTCCTGATGAAAAACACACACTACATTTACGGGACTAATAACTCCTGTAGTTGACGCGCCTAGAAACACAATCAATCAAGGTCCGCACCGGGAGAGGTGGCTCAGGGCATCAACTGATCACTACAGTGCCTCTAAGTAACGGCGGTGGCAGGATTTTCGACACTCGCTTGTCAGCTAGGTCGAGTTCAGACGGTGTCTGGAGGAGAATTCTAGTGGTCGGCTGATCTGTTCGGTAGTTTCTCCGATTAACACCCGGCGACAGCCGGAGAGTACGAGCTAAGGACAGCTCTCGATCTTTCCTTCCCCTTCCATGCCATATCCTCATCCCTTACTTACACACACCATACGCTACCATGCCGGGAGACCGGTCGAGAGTTTAGAGCATGAGGCGGTACCTTCGCTGGTGGGAGATGACTGGATGAGGAGAACCTCGCTATTCGACGTTAGGTCGGCCCCGGATCTCATCTTCTAGCTGGAGAAAATCGCCACCACCTCCCGAGGGGAAAACACGCGCTACACATACGGGACTAACGACACTATCCGTTCTGGAGCCCTTAATCACTAATCAAACAATGAGTTCTGTTGGGGTTTGTCTTATTTTCTTCCCGCCGGTGGAGGCTGTCTAATCTCCTGGCATGGCCCCCAAAGCACTTACTATAGTGTCTATGTTCTGGCGTTGAAGTGGTCCATGGACCCGTAATTTCGGTGTGTGCTTACTACAACCAACTACGAACTGGTAGCGTACCCCGTGAGTGGGAAAGCGGCAACTGTCTCCCGGTATTCCGAACTCACTATCTCGCTTCGCGCAGCCGAAGGGCGCTGACGCTTCTCTCGCCAAAGATATTTTGTTAGCTTTACGGTATTAAAATGTATGTCTCTAGTAGAAGTACAGTTATATCTCTTTCATTCTTACGAGTCTTTCGAGGTCCGGTGCTGGTGGTCTCATTTTCCTCCCGTCGCGTCGGTTGGTTCTAGCTAACATCCTGGCGTGGCCACCAAGGCACTTACCACAGTCACTATTCTGCCACCGAAGTGGTCTATGGACCAGTGTTTTCGGTGTGGGTTTACTAAATCCAATTAGCGTAACCCCCAGCCAATATAATTGCCGGAGGAAGGACCATCGCCGCGTCTAGGTTGCTCTCTGCCGTGGACTGTGGCATAATGACGCTTGCATACATAAAAGACAGGATGTGCCTTTGTCTAAGGAAGCCACAAATAGACGATTAGGCTGAGCAGGAAGGGGGTTTAGGCTGAGCCAGGAAGCAGAAAGGGCGCGGAGGACAGGGGGCGGTAAGACACGTCAGTGGTAGGTTGTAGACGTCACCACGGTGCTCTAGCTCTGAGGGGGGGAGGTCACGTGGGGCACCCACGTCACTTTAGACGGAGTGGGAGTAGACCATGTGATCGGTCGGTCATGTGACCGAATCTATTTAAAGTGAGGTAAGGGCATATTAGCCAGGATACATTTTGCGGCACGGAGCCGAGTGGTATCTTCATTAAGTGCTCACGCACTGCGCTCCAGGGCGAGCGGCCGGACTTGTCCGGGGGAGACGTCAGTCTCAGCTTTAGCGACGCGGCCAAGCGTTCGCTGTTTCTTGCGATCAAGCAAGGGCGGGTGGGGGACTCGCACAGCAGTCGCAGGTGGCGGCTAAGATAAGCTGTTCTTAGGAGAGTTCCGTAAAGCACGGATATAGTAAATGAACTTATGCAACATTGTATATATATATATATTACTTTAGTTTTAATAAACTTGTTGTGTTACGAATCCTTCGTGTCTGTGTCTGAGAATTAAACGACGCCACAGGACCATACGGATTGATGGGATGCGGACCGTAGCCTAGTTCGCTACCTGATATCGACAACCCCACTCTTACTAGCGTGAGGTCAGGTTCCAAGGAATGACGTCGTCCAGAATACTGCCTGACGGGTGGACGATGCCTAGTGGGCGAGTGGGAGTGATATACCAAACATTTTCTTTGCTATGGATAGTGAAGATCCGTTAGTTCTGTAAAATAATGGAATGGAGTGCATGCCAGATATCTTCCATCGCGGGCCTGCCTTAGCAACTTTAGCTTTCAAGAATTAACAATTTTTCCTTCTCAAATGTTGTGGTTGGAAACCGCAACGTCATTCTACAATTGGCTTATGATATTTTTTATTGGTAATCTGACTCCATATCATTCTGGCAGTTGTTAGGTGATGAATACTTTACTTTTTGTGTTTTCTAAACATTTGTAGAACACATTTTTGCAGAATAGTGCTATCACATCTCGACACCACCTTCGCCCATTCTACTTCCACCTACTTCGCATCCTACTTCCACCTTCCACAATAATTCTTGTTGGTGAAATTATATTACGTTAATGTGTCTTGCTCTTTTGAAATATTGAGATGATGAATACTGCAATGAAGGGAAACGGAAATAAATGGCATCGATAGTTTAGGACAATGATACAAGCTGGTTAATATCTTTAAGTAATTTAACATGTAACACAGAACCGCATTATCTGTTTAATATTAGTAATAAATGGGTTACAAAATAAAAATGAGTTCAGAAAATACTAATGATTTACATTGTTAATTTATTTTGTTCAAACTATGTTTATATTAATTAGCTTTGAATACATACCATAATACTTCTCAATTTTCAATGTCACATTTCCCATGGAACTACGGGGAGGACATAATCACATTAGGTTAGTACTAGCTAGATAGGATCATCGAGACCGGAAAGTATTTCAAATAAAATAAAACAAAAAATATTTCCTATGTTCAAATAAGATTTACAAAAGCTCCATCAACGCCTAATCTTGTTTTGGGCATTTGCATTCTAAACAAAAAGGCAAATTGGATTCGGTATTTCAATACTCATTTGCTACATCATTCGTTAAAAACCTCCCAAAAAAACTTTACAAAGGACCGAAAAGAACTCCACGCGAGTCTCATTGTAATTAACAATACACGAGGAGAACGCCAAAGATAAGTCCCCGAAAGCTCTATCCCTTTAATAACGTAGGTCTGTTAAAACACGAGCGGAAACAAAACAGGTCGGTGGGTCAAACAAATATGCTACTGGCAGGAGACACCGCAACAGACATGGCACATTCATTCACAGTGCCACAGTGTTAAACTAACTGAGGATAAAGAACAATATTGAGTTACCCGCGCTCAGATGGCGCGGCAGAAAAAAAGGGCCCATGAAAGGAACCCGTATTCAGCGTGCGTGAAAGAAGCGCGTAATAACGCGGCCCCAAAGGAAGGGAACACCGAAAAACACCAGCAGAAAAAACGTGTATTCCAGTTAATTATCCTAATCACCAGAGAAAGGCTAAATACGCACAAAAAAGCCCTCGCCGGGGGCTGCTCCTTAACAAAAGAGCGGCAACGCGCCACATGGACCTCGGGCCCTTTAGCCCCGTGCCCGCTCGACCAAGTGGTAGGGTTTTCATAAAGGGTAAAGAACAAGCGGGCGCGGCGGGCTGCGGACGCGCGACGTGTCAAGGAAGCTCCAGGGCGCCGGAAGCGGGTTGAGAAGAGGATGATTCGTTCACGAGAGGGTTCAGAAATGAAGAATTCGCCCGGCGACGGATGGTGCAAAAATGGTACAACGACCCGGTAAAAAAACCAGAATTACATAGCAAATATTTTGTTAATGTCACTGTTGGAGGACTCATTATGTTAGTTTGATATAAACGAAAACATTTCTGTTAATATATTATGCATTTATGTAATTCTTATGAAAAACATATTTATAAGCATTTAAGAAGGATCACAATGAGTCCTCCCTAAAACCATTCTCGTCATTTCACTGGAA